>QRFJ01007998.1:0-50543 GCA_006176705.1 Cocos nucifera | reverse complement strand
GAGAGAGATTTGGATCACAAGATGTCTATAAATAAGACCCTGCGCCCAACCCTAATCCAAGTCAAGTTATGAAGAGATTTCCCACGCCAAGGCTGCCTCTCCCCTCACCTTCTCTCCCTCTCTCCACGTCCAAAAGTGTTTTGGACTTAGTTGTGCGATTCAGATCAAGGAAAGGCAATCAAAAGCAAGAAGGCTGCGCTGCTGCAAAGGACGACTGCAGATCTTCAAAGAGTTTTGAAGATCCTCCAATCAGATCCAGATCTGATTTTTGAGGTGTGATAGAGAAGAAGGGTTCTCCAGATCCAACCGAGTGGATACCGGTAGAGGCCAGGCGCTTGCGTGGCTAAGATCCAGAACCTTCCGCTGACAATCAGGATCATCTACAGGGTAATAGGATTACCCAAATCAGGTAAATTAAATTGATTTAATTTATCTTATTTTATTTTATTTTTAAAAATATAGAATCAGATCTAAAATATCAAGTGATCTGATTAGATCAAGAGAAATTTTGAAAATATATCTCTTGATCTAATCAGATCTGACGAACCTGGACCGGGAAATCAGGATTTCCCTTCAACTGGTATCTCAGAGCCATGGTTCTAAAATTGTTTAGATCTGATTTTAATTTATTTTAATTAAAAATAAATGATTTCAGATGTCACATGAGATGTGATCAGATCTGAAATCAGAAAAATTAAAATTAATGATTTGGATCTAAGAAATGAAGATATGCATGACTAGTTCTAGAATAGAATAGTTCTATAGAATAGTTTGCATGTCTTTGATTTAATTGATTAAATCATATTTTAGATCTTCTTTATTCTATTTTCTGATATTATAAGTGTTATAATAACATCTGATAAACGCAAATAAAAATTATTTAATTTTAAATATCATATGAGATATGATAGATGCATGTCTAGACTAGTTGTAGAATAGTTCTACATATAATGCTAGATTAGAATTTATTTTGATTAGATCAATTTAAATCTAATTTTTTAGATTATTATGAGATAATTTAGATCTGAAAAATGCATGATTTGATACATGAGATGTATGCAAAATATGCCTTGATTAGATCTAATTTATATATGAGATATATGATATAGATCTATATTGTTTTGTAGTATTAATGTTCCTGATTAAGGCGTTCCTCTTGGCCGTCCGGTCATAAGAACGAAGAAGGTTTAAAGGCCCTCTCTTCCCATTCGATGGGTGTTCTTATGACGTGTAGGGTGCTGCGTGTTCGTCCTTAATCAGAAACCCAAACTTACTTTTCTGCAAAACCCTAGATCCTGAAACCTAGGATTTATTGTGCATATTTTGTTTATGAACCCAACTTAATTAAGAATTAAGTTTATGGAATATTAATTAGGTCTAAAATTGAGAATTTAGATCTAAGACATATTCATAATACTGGGTTCGGGCTTGGGTAGCTCAATTAGGTCTAAGCGGTTGATCACACCGAATCAAGAATTGGTTAGATGGGATCAACAATGCTTAAATTGACCAGCCTAATAGGATTAAGTCTGGGTCAGATCGAGTCACGATCAAGCAAGACCAATAGGCTCAGAGGTTAGAGTCTGGATTGTAGGCTAACCCAATTGGTTCTGACTCAACAATTTGGTGTCTAAGGTAAGTTTGGCATAGACGACCGACTGGTTTTTAATTGGAAGCTACTCGACCTGAATGCGTTCTTGTGCGAGTTAACGGCATATTCCTTCCACCGGTCTCACTTACCTGGCCCATATCTGTTGACACAGTTCTGATCTGAGGTGGTCAATAATCCGAGCTAACCATGCCACTAGGTTAGTCAAATTGTTATGACTAAGCAAGTTCAGTTTAATGAGACCTGAATAATTCTCCCTAAGAAAAGATTAAGTCCGAGGTCTTCCACCATTGTAGACGTGCGGGCCCTTCCGGGTTGATTGTTCTCGGCTGGATACAGTGGCTCAGTTGCATCGGGAAGACGCAACCATGTCTATTAGGCATTGGATGCTATGGGCTGGAGGATGAGTTGGGCTCAATATTTCGGATACGGTGAGAGACCCAATTAGGAACCCAGTCTATGCAAATGGTGGGTCTGACTTAACTAAGGAGTGGATCAATATTTCCGGATACGGTGAGATTCATGAATTAGAGACCAAGTTTGGGTGCACCATGATTAGAGAATCATTGAACAAGAGTTGTTCACTCATTGGCTAACCCATCACCAATAACTTTGGTGAGGTGATGAGTCAGTTGGTGAGACCGCACCACCCACTAGAAATCATCAATCGCGGAGATTTTCGCATCTCTACAGAGGGAGTGTAGGGATCCGAGAAAATAGTGAGAGCTAATTTGTTTAAAAATAAAATCCCTAAACAAATTGGTCAAGTCAAAATTACAGTATCTAACTAGAATCTTTGACTCTCTACAGGAAAATGTCTGCGTCCAACCCACTGGCACGTATCCTAGACACACATAAACTGACTGGACCCAATTATAAAGATTGGCTCAGGAACTACAAAATTATTTTGGGTTCAGAGAAGTTAACACATGTTTTGGACCAGGACCCTCCCACCTTACCAGCTCGTCCATCCACTGAACAGAGAGCGTCTCTAGAAAAATGGATTTGACGAGACAATAAGGCCAGATATACATGTTGGGCTCGATGTCTGATGAGCTCCAGCGCCAACATGAAGATATCGGGACTGCTCGCCAAATGTTTGGCTCACTGCAGGAATGTTTGGTGAACAGAGTCGTGCAACAAATATCAAGTCATAAACGACTTTTTAAGGCTAAGATGCGTGATGGGCAGTCAGTCCAAGATCACTGTCTACAATGATCAAGGACTGGAAGAGCTTGAACTAAGTTGGACTTGACTTGCAGAACGATATTATTCTGCAATCCTTGACTGATGCATATGGGCATTCATCATGAATTACCACATGCATAAACTTAAAATTCCTTGCTGAGTTGATGAATATGCTTACCGCTGAGCTTTCTATGAATTCTAAAGGCTCATTCTTGCTATGGAACGATTCTTCAAAAGAAAGTCTTATGAAAAAAAAGAAGTCTGTGAAAAAGCAAAAAGGTAGAAGGATCAAAGAAAAGAAGGCAAACCGAAGAAGAAGGTCGATGCAAAATTTTTCCATTGCAACAGTGACGGCCATTGGAAGCGGAACTGCCCTACTTACCTGGCCACCCTAAAGAACAAGAAGGAAGGTCCTTCTGGAGGTATGCTCGTTATTGAGTCTAACTTACGTTTCTTTCTGCATCCAGTTGGGTGCTTGACTCTCATCTGTGCACTCCATATAGGGTCTTGAGGATAGCAGGCTGAGGGATGGAGACATGATCCTACGGTAATGGAGCAAGAGTTGCTGCAGTAGCGTGGGAACATACCCTCTGCGATTATTAGACTTTAATTTATTCCTGCAGCTAGCAGGAATTTGATTTCTGTTCATGCTTAGCACAAGAAGTTATGTGATCACCTTCTTTAAGGACCATTGTAACATTCTTTATGAAAGAAATAAAATTGCAAATGGTTTCCTTGTTAATGGTCTTTATCAGTTGCATATTGATGTACCTGTTTTAACTATCGAGCAAAACGTGAATGCCAAACGACCTAGGGATAGTCCAAACGACAGATATCTATGGCACCTGAGATTAGGTCAATAGCAGAAGATAGGATTAACAAATTGGAGAAAAATGGGCTATTGAGTCCATTGACTTTTGAGTCATATCCAACTTGTGAATCTTGTCTTCAAGGCAAAATGACTAAACTCCCTTTTGTTGGACATGGGGAGAGGGCCACAGATCTCCTTGCCCTAGTACATACTGATGTGTGGGGCCCATTCGATGTGCCAGCTAGAGGCAATTTTTCTACTTCATTACTTTACCGATGATCTGTCTAGGTATGGGTATGTGTATTCTCACAAGTCTGAAGCTTTTGAAAGTTCAAAGAATTCAGACATGAAGTAAAAAATAAACTGGAAAAACCCATTAAGGTTCTCGATCAGATCGAGGTGAATAAAGCATTCCTAGACTATCTTGAGGAAAATGGCATAGTCTCTCAATGGACTCCACCAGGAACACCTCAACTCAACGGGGTTTCAGAACGGAAAAATCGGACTCTATTGGATATGGTTCGATCCATGATGAGCTTCACAGACCTCCCAGATTTTCTTTGGGGACATTCATTATTAACTTCAATTTATTTACTGAATAGGTTCCCTCTAAACCGTTCCTACCACACCGTATGAGATATGGCACGGTAAGAAACCAAGTCTGAGTCATCTAGAATTTGAGGTTGTTTGTCAAAAGACAACAAGCGGATAAGTTATTAGGTCCTTTAGAGCTCGATTCATAGGATATCCTAAAGAGTCATTAGGATACTATTTCTACATTCCAGAAGACCACAATGTGATTGTGAGTCGACATGCCATATTTCTTTGAAAAGTTTATTCAAGATAGTGGCATTGGAAAGCAGATTAAGCTTGATGAGAAAGTCTCACAAGAAAGAGCTAAAGGACCAAGTGGAACCAAATCAGTTGAGCCAATAAGAACACTACCTCCTCCACCTCGTAGATCGAAAGAGTTTCCCGTCCCCTGGAAAGATACTTAGGTATTATTCAGAGGATGTAGAGAAATGTTTCCTCATAGGTAATGGTGCTCATGGTGATGATCCAAAACCTACAACGAGGATATCAGATATCGACTCCGAGAAATGGCTTGAGGCAATGAAGTCAGAGATCGACTCGATGCACTCAAACCAAGTCTGGACCTTGGTAGATCCACCAGAAGGTATAGTACCTATTGGGTGTAAATGGATCTTCAAGAGAAAGATTGGTGCAGATGGGAATGTGGACATTCAAGGCTAGACTGGCAAAAGGTTAGTCAACGTTTTTTTTACTATCAGATACCTTTTCCCCGTGGCTATGCTAAAATCCATCCGCACATTGCTTGCTGTTGCAGCCTATTTCGATTATGAAATATGGCAAATGGACGTGAAAATGGCATTCCTAAATGGATATCTTGAGGAAGATATCTATATGGAACAGCCGCTAGGTTTCACATCCAGTGATACTGATCACAAGGTTTGCAAGCTGCAAAGGTCCATATATGGACTTAAGCAAGCATCTCGGAGCTGGAACACTCGTTTCAATGATGTGATCAAAAAATTTGGTTTCATCAAAAATGAAGAGGAACCATGTGTTTTCAAAAGGGTCAGTGGGAGCACTGTTGTCTTCCTCGTATTGTACGTGGATGACATCCTCCTTATTGGGAATGATATTCCCATGTTGATATCAGTCAAGATGTGGTTGTCCAAGGAATTCTCCATGAAAGACCTAGGTGAAGCATCCTTTATTCTAGGAATTAAGGTCTATAGGGATAGACCGAATAGGATGCTAGGACTTTCACAGAAAATGTACATAGAGGAAGTACTAAAGAGGTTTAGTATGGAAAACTCTAAGAGGGGATTAATACCCTTCAGACATGGTATTCATCTTTCCAAGAAGATGTGCCCCAGCACACCTGAGGAAATAGAATGCATGAGCAAGATCCCTTATGCTTCTGCAATAGGGAGCCTCATGTATGCCATGCTATGTACACGACCTGATATAGCCCATGCTGTGAGTGTCACAAGCAGATATCAGTCAAATCCAGGTGAAGAACACTGGACTTCTGTGAAATGTATCCTTAAGTACTTGAGAAGAACTAAGGATATGATGTTGGTCTTTGGTAATGGAGAACTCCAAGTTCAGGGATACACAGACTCGAACTTCATGTCCGATATAGATGATCGAAAGTCGACATCTGGCAGACTGTTTGTGCTGGAAGAGTTCCAAGCACATTGAGCGGCGATACCATCTCATCCGCGATTACCTTGAGAAAGGTTACGTTGAGGTCAAGAGAGTCAACTCTACAGATAATGTGGCAGACCCACTTACAAAGCCGTTGGGCCAGCAGAAGATCGAAGCCCACCTTGAGAAGATGGGACTTAGACTTGTAGCCAATTGGCTTTAGGACAAGTGGGAGATTGTTAGATATATGTGCCCTAGAAGCCAGAATTGGCTGACACTTGTAATACACTTCTAGGGGCAAAATTATAATTTTGACTATAATTAATGAAATGGGTTATTTTCTATCACATATGTGTATTTAGTGTCTGTGATACATCCTTTGAGTTAATGGTAATGATAATTCATATTTTCAAGAGTTGAAAATTTAAGACATGAATAATCATTATTAACTCATAAACAGCTCTTGACCATAGGATCATCACGAGGATGGTGATTGATCCGGAAGGTTGGTGTACGATCACTTCTCTTTAGTAGATGAGTCTTGAGTCTACGGTGTGGAGACACCGGAGCGAGAGTACAGGTACTCGTTAGAGAACGAGGGCACTGAGCGTGACCACCTCGAGTAGTCATTAGGGAGTCTACCTTCTCGTCAATGACTGACTCGATGCTGCAGTAGTGTGTCTGGTTCTTTGACCTGAGATGCATCGGCAGTTCACCTTGAGGGTGTTATAGTTTGACTACACCATTACTCGGTCTCCTAGCCATATGGAACCCTGAGGTGTATGTTGGCTATAGCATGTTCATTGTAGGAACTGGATTGCATCAAGATGGAATCTATCTACCTCGGTGGTAGAGGAGTAGCCCTATGATGATCATGAGAATCAAGTCCTGAAGCCCATGGCCATGGCAGAGTGAAATAATAGAAAGAGTTTCTATTTAGATTTTCACATTGGACTCGAATCGAATGATTACATCATATGACAGAGACTAGGGTTTGACGAGTTCACCTTAACCCTAATCTGATCGGGGCTCAAGATAGAAGAACGGAATCACACAGGTAGCTGCACCAAGAGGTTCGCATTCAGCTCTGATGGGTTGCCACCATATACTGCTAGGTGTCACTGGTGGATTTTGGGAGCAATTAGAATGATTTAGATGATCGATCATTCTAGCTGTTCGAATCAGAAAGAGTTCTGATCCATCGAAAGGAGTTTCGATGATGTCGATGATAGAGATCATGACATATCCCATTACCATACAGAACTGAACCTAAGTGGGTCACACAAATCAAGGGTTTGAATCTGGTGATCATCAATTGAACTGATCCAGTTCAATTGATCTGTTGATGAGATTCAATTAGGTTCAAGGAAATCGTGCTAGCACTCGATTGAACCTAACGTTCTTCTTTTACTATCATAAATAAGTTGTCCTGACTGAGCCAAAGGAGTTGTGTGCTCAATCAGAGGCCTTCATATGGTCTGACTGGAGGTTGTCCCAAGTCAGAAAAGGTTGTCTTATTTGTAAGACATTACCTGCCATTTTTGGTCACCTGCCATTTTCTTGTTCTTTGACTTTGGTCAAAAGTCTACCTTTGACTGGTCAAACGTTGACCATTGACCTTTGACTTTTGACCACATGTCATGCACCTATTGGAGAGCTGGTGGGGGCTTGTCCCCCTGCCAGAACCTGGCAAGGAGAAGGGCGCACGCCAAGGGTGGCGTGAGCCCAAAGTAGGAGGCGCCTAGGAGTCCTTGTTGGACAAGGAACTCACCTCCCTTTAGGATTCCAATTAGAGTTCTACTAAGAATCCAGTTTGACTGGTCTTAGGCGCCCTCTAAGGAGGAATCCAGGGGTCTCTTTTTCAACCAATCAGATTTAGATCTGATTTCACAAAGGGTTGTGATTGGTTGAGAGGAAGAAGAGTTGGATCACGCTTAGTCTATAAATAAGACCCTGCGCCCAACCCTAATTCCAAGTCAAAGTCTTATTGAAAGAGATTTCCCACGTCTAAGGCTGCCTCTCCCCTCCTTCTCCACGTCCAAAAGTGTTTTGGACTTAGTTTGGTGCGATTCAGATCAAGGAAAGGCAATCAAAAGCAAGAAGGCTGCGCTGCTGCAAAAGGACGACTGCAGATCTTCAAAAGAGTTTTGAAGATCCTCCAAATCAGATCCAGATCTGATTTTTGGAGGTGTGATAGAGAAGAAGAGGTTCTCCAGATCCAACCCGAGTGGATACCCGGTAGAGGCCAGGCGCTTGCGTGGCTAAGATCCAGAACCTTCCGCTACAATCAGGATCATCTACAGGGTAATAGGATTACCCAAATCAGGTAAGTTAAATTTGATTTAATTTATCTTATTTTATTTTATTTGTTAAAATAATAAGAATCAGATCTGAAACATATCAAGATCTGATTGAGATCAAGAGAAAAGTTTTGAAATATATCTCTTGATCTAATCAGATCTGGACGAACCTGAACCGGGAAATCAGGATTTCCCTTCATGAAGATCATCAAACATCGAGCCAAACATGTAGTATCTGGCCTTATTATCTTCATCGGTCCACTTATCCAGAGATGCTCTCTGTTCAGCGAATGGACGAGCTAGTAAGGTGGGAGGGTCCTGATCCAATACATGAGTTTACTTCTTAAAATTCAAAATGATTTTGAAGTTTTGAAGCTAATCTTATAATTTGGTCCGATCAGTCTATGGGTGTTCAGGATTCGTGCTAGTGGATTGGATGCAAACATTTTCCTATAGAGTGTCAAAATTTCTAGTTAGATATTGTAATTAAGACTTAACCAATTTATTTAGAAATTTTATTTTTAAATAAATTAGCTCCCACTATTTTCTCGAATCCCTGCACTCCCTCTATAGAGATGCGAAAATCTTCATGATTATTGATTTCTAACGGATGGTACAGTCCCACCGACTTACTCATCACCTCACCTAACAGTTATTGGTGATGGGTTAGCCAATGAGTGAACAACTCTTGTTCAATGATTCTTTAATCATGATGCACCCAAACTTGGTCTCTAATTTATGAATCTCACCGTGTCCGAAATATTAATCCACTCCTTAGTTAAGTCAGACCCACCATTTGCATAAATTGGATTTCTAATTGAGTCTCTCACCGTATCCAAAATATTAAGCCCAATCCATCCTCTAGCCTGTAGCATCCAATGTCTAATAGACATGGTTGCATCTTTTCGGTGCAACTGAGCCACTATAACCAGTCAAGAACAATCAACCTCGGAAAAGGCCCGCACATCTACAATGGTGGAAGACCTTAGACTTAATCTTTTCTTAGAAGTTTTGATTTAGGTCTCATTAAACTAGACTTGACATAGTCGTAACTATTATGACTAACCTAGTGGCATGGGTTAGCTCAGATTATTGACCACCTCAGACTAGAACTGAGTCAAAAAATATGGTCAGATAAGTAAGACCGGTGGAAGGGATATGCCATTAACTCGACAAGAATGCATTCGAGTCAAGTAGCTCCTAATTAAAAATCAGTCAGTCGTATCTGCTAAACTTACCTTAGACACCAAATTGTTGAGCCAGAACCAATTGGGTTAGCCTATAATCCAGACTCTAACCACTGAGCCTAATTAGGTCTTAGCATGATCGATCACTCACATGACTTGATCTTGACCCAGACTTAATCCTATTAGGCTGGTCAATTTAAGCATTGTTGATCCCATCTAACCAACTCTTGGTTCGATTTGATCAACCGCTAGATCTAATTGAGCTACCCAAGTCCGAACCCAATTTTATGAACATGTCTTAGATCTAAAATTCTCAATTTTAGACCTAATTGATATTTCATAAACTTAATTCTCAATTAAGTTAGGGTTCTTAAATAAAACATGTAAATAAGATCCTAGGATTTTAGGATCTAGGGTTTTGTAGAAAGTAAGTTTTCAATTTTTGATTAAGGACGAACGCGCAGCACCCCTACACATCATAAGAACACACCATCGAATGAGATGAGAGGATCTTTAAGTCCTACTTTGTTCTTATGACTGGACGGCCAAGGAGAACGCCTTAATCAGAAATACAACTAATCTACAAAAACTAATTAGATCTAAGCATATATCTCATATAAAAAAATAAATCTAATTAAAATATATTTTGTATATATTACATATATCATGCATGCATATTTTTCAGATCTAAATTATCTCATAATCATCTAAAAAATTAAATTTAAATTTAATCTTATTAAATAAAATTTAATCTAGATCTATTTGCAGAACTATTCTATAACTTGTCTAAACATGCAACTATCATATCTCATATAAATAAATTAAATTAAATTTATTTTCTATTTTATCTAAATTTAAATTAAATTTATTTTCTATTTTTCTAATTTTAGATCTAATCACACCTCATGTGATATCTAAAATTACTAATTAATTAGATTAAATCAAATCTAAATAAATTTTATAAGAACCTGGCTCTAATACCAGTTGAAGAGAAATCCTGATTTCTCGGATTAGGTTCATTCAAATCTGATTGGATCGAGAGGCATATTTCAAAAATTTTCTCTTAGATTCTAATCAGATCTAACATTTTTTAGATCTAATTTTATGATCTAATAAATAAAAAAATTAAATTAAATTAATTTTGAATTAATTTTATCTTGATTCTAGGTAATCTGATTACCCATTGGTGATCCTGCCAAAGCCCTAAGGTTCTGGATCTAGCCACGCAAGCACTTGGCCTCTATGGATATCCACTCGAGCTGGATTTGGAGATCTTCTCCTCTTTTTTTAAAAAAAAATTAGATCTGAATCTAATTTGGAGGATCTTCAAAACTTCTTTTGAAGATCACCCATCGTCTCTGCAACAGTGCTACCTTCTTCCTTTTTCATCAGCCTTTTCTTACCTGACTCGCACTAATCTAAAGGCCCAACTTTCTTGGGCGCAGAGAGGAGAGAGAGGGCCAAATGGTGGCATGAAGAAGGGAGAGGGACAGCCTTGGGGCATGGCTAAGAGGAGGAGAGCTAAAATGTGGGTGCAGACAAGGTCTATTTATAGACTCTACTGCACCATGCAATGCTGCATCACCCCAGCCAATCATGTTGCTTCGTGCAATCAGATCTAAATTTTGATTGGTGGGATGACATCACCTGATCCAATCAGATGAGAGATCCATAGGTTCATTCTTAGATGGCGCCTAAGACTGGTCAAAGTAGATACCCAAGGGCCACCTAAGTAGAAACCAAGAAGCAACCTGGAGTTCCATCCATATAGGACTCCAACGTTCCTATCCATGGGTGCACGCCATCTTAGGCATGCACCCCCTTCTTTCTAATTTCTAGAGAGGGGACAAGCCCCTATCTACTCTCTAATAAGTGCATGACACATGGGCAGATGTCCAAGGGTCAAAGGTCAATGTTTAACCAAGTCAAAGTACAAAAATTAGCAGATGACAAAAAATGGCAGGTGTTGTCTCAAATTTATCTCATAAATTAAGACAACCCTTTTCTGACTTGGACAAGCTCTAGTCAAACTAGATAAAGATATCTGAGTGAGCACAAACTCATTTGGCTCAGTCAAGATACTTTTATGATAGAAAAAGGAGAACGTTAGACTCAATCGTGTGCTAGCATGATTTTCTTGAACCTAATTGAATCTTATTCAAATTAATTGAACTGGGTTAGTCCAATTGATGATATCCAGATCCAAACTCTTGTTTGTATGATCCAGTTAGATTCAGTTCTGTATGGTAATGGGATATGTCATGATCTCCATCATCGACATTATCGAAACTTCTTTCGATGGATCAGAACACTTTTGATTTAGACAACCTAGAATGATCGATCATCTAAATCATTCTAATTGCTCCCAAAATCCAACAGTGACACCTAGCAACATATGGTGGCAACCCATCAAAACTGAAAAATGAACCTCTTAGTGTAGCTACTTGTGTGATTAAGTTCTTCTATCTTGAGCCCCCGATCAAATTAGGGTTAAGGTGAACTCATCAAACCCTAATTTCTATCATATGATTTAATCATTTGATTCAAGTCCGATGTGAAAATCTTAATAGAAACTCTTTCTATTATTTCACTCTCTGCCATGGCCATGGGCTTTTGGACTTGATTCTCATGATCATCATAGGGATGCTCCTCATCCACCGAGGTAAATAGATTCCATCTTGGTGCAATCCAATTCCTACAATGAACATGCTATAGCCAATATATACCTCAGGATTCCGAATGGCTAGGAGACTAAGTCATGGTGTAGTCAAACTATAACACCCTCAAGATGAACTGCTGATGCACCTCAGGTCAAAGATCGATGAAGGTAGACTTTCTTATGACTACTCGAGGTAGTCATGCTCAATGCCCTCATTCTCTAACGAGTATCTATACTCTTTCTCTGGTGTCTCTACACCATAGACTCAAGACTCATCTACTATAAAGAAACGATTGTACACTAACCTTCCGGATCAATCACCATCCTCATGATGATCCTACGGTCAGAAGCATTTCATGAGTTAATAATGAAGATTCTTGTCTTAAATTTTCAACTCTTGAAAATAAGAATTATCATTATAATTAACTCAAGGGATGTATCACAGACATTAAATACACATATGTGATAGAAAATAATCCATTTTATTATTTTTAGTCAAAATTATAATTTTGCCCCTAGAAGTGTATTACAAGTGTCAGTCAATTCTGACTTCTAGGGCACACACATCTAACACTAAAATCATAATTTAATCAAAATAAATCATGATCATGCAAGACTATGTGTAGAACTATTCTATTTTACAACTAGTCATGCATATTGTAGAACTTAGATCTATATTATTTAATTTTAATTTTTTTAATTTTAGATCTAATTATATCTCATATGACATCTAAAATCACCTAATTTTTAGATCAAAATAATTTAAAAATTAAATCTAAACAATTTAGAGAACCTGGCTCTAATACCAGTTGAAGGAAAAATCCAGATTTCTTGGATCAGGTTCATTCAAATTTGATTGGATCAAGAGAGATTTTTAAAAAAATTTTCTCATGCATTTAGATCAGATCCAAGATATTTTAAATCTAATTTTATAGATCTGATGAATAAAAAAATAAATTAAATCTAATTTAGTTTATACCTTGATGTTGGGTAATCTGATTATCCTTTGATGATCCTACTGATTGCCTGAGATTCTGGATCTAGCCACGCAAGCACTTGACCTCTACCGGTATCCACTTAGGTTGGATCTAGAGATCTTCTCCTTCTTTATCATCTCTCTAAAAATTAGATTTGAATCTAATTTGGAGAATCTTCAAAACTTCTTCTGAAGATCAGCAGTCATCTTTGCAGCAGTGCTGTCTTCTTCCTTTCTCGTTAGCTCTTTCTAGACTAGATCGCACCAAACTGGAGCCCAACTTCCCTTGGGCATGGAGAGGAGAGAGAGGATTAAAAGATAACATGAAGGAGAGAGAGGGGCAGCTTTGGGGCATGGGCTAAGAGAAACTCTCATAAAGTATGGTGCAGATAGGATTTATATAGATCCTGCTACACCATGCAGTGCCACATCATTCTGGCCAATCATGTTGCTTTGTGCAATCAGATCTAAATATGATTGATGGGATGACATCACCGGATCCAATCAGATGAGAGTCCCACTAATTCATCATTAGATGGCTCCTAAGACTGATCAAAGTCTATGGCTAGGGGTCACCTAAGTAGAATCCAAGAAGCAACCTGGAGTCCCATCCATATGGGACTCCAGGTGTCCCTATCCATGGGCGCACACCTCCCTAGGCATGCACCCCCTCCTTTCCAATTTTTAGTAAGGGGACAAGCCCCTATCTGCTCTCCAATAAGTGCCTGACACATGGGCAGATTTCCAAGGGTCAAAGGTCAATGTTTGACCAAAGTCAAAGGATAAGAATTAGCAGATGACGAAAAATGGCACGTGTTGTCTCAAATTTATCTCATAAATTAAGACAATCTTTTTTTGATCTAGACAAACTTCAGTCAGACAAAGTAAAGGTACTTGAGTGAGCATAAACTCATTTGGCTCAGTCGAGACAACTTTTAATGATAATAAAAGGAGAACGTTAGGTTCAATCGTGTGCTAGCATGATTTCCTTAAACCTAATTGAATCTAATTCAAATAAATTAAGCTGGGTTTAGTCCAATTGATGATATCCAGATCCAAATCCTTATTTGTGTGACCCAATTAGGTTCAGTTCTGTATGGTAATGGGATATGTCGTGATCTCCATCATTGACATCACCAAAACTTCTTTTGATGGATCAGAACTCTTCTAATTCAGACAACTAGAATGATCGATCATCTAAATCATTCTAATTGCTTCCAAAATCCGCCAGCGATACTTAGAAGTATATGGTGGCAACCCATCAAAATTAAAAATGAACCTCTTAGTGCAGCTACTTGTGTGATTAAGTTCTTCTATCTTAAGCTGCGATCAGATTAGGGTTAAGGTGAACTCATCAAATCCTAATTTCTATCATATGATTTAATCATTCAATTCAAGTCTGATGTGAAAATCTTAATAGAAACTCTTTCTATTATTTTACTCTGCCATGGCCATGGGCTTATGGACTTGATTCTCATGATCATCATAGGACTGCTCCTCATCCACCAAGGTAGATAGATTCCCTCTTGGTGTAATCCAATTCCTACAATGAACATGCTATAGCCAACATATACCTCAGGTTTCTGAATGCCTAGGAGACCGAGTCATGGTGTAGTCAAACTATAACACCCTCAAGGTGAACTGCCAATACACCTTAGGTCAAAGAATCAGATACACCACTGTAGCTTCGAGTCAGTTATCAACGAGAAGGTAGACTTTCTTATAACTACTCGAGGAGGTCACGCTCAGTGCCCTCATTCTCTAATGAGTACCTATACTCTCACTTTGGTGTCTCTACACCATAGACTCAAGACTCATCTACTATGAAGAAGCGATTGTACACCAACCTTTTGGATCAATCACCATCCTCATGACGATCCTACGGTTAGGAGCATTTTATGAATTAATAAATAAAAATTTATGTCTTAAATTTTTAACTCTTGAAAATATGAATTATCATTACCATTAACTCAAGGGATGTATCATAGACACTAAATACACATTTATGATAGAAAATAATTTATTTTATTATTTATAGTTAAAATTATAATTTTACCCCTAGAAGTGTATTATAAGTGTCAGTCAATTCTAGCTTCTAGGGCACACATATCTAACATTATGTTCTCTTTCAGGTTCATATGATGGTCTCATAACAACTTTAGTTTATGGGAAGATCCTAAACTATGAAGAGGTTGTTGGTATGCTCAGCTCAAATGAGCAAAGAAAAAAGATCTGCGAGGAAGATCCTAAGTCTAAGATCTTGGATGTGAACAAAAGATAGGGAAGATCAAAGGAGAAGATAAGAAAAAAATTCAAGGGCAGGTCAAAGTCTCATGATCAGAGGAAAATGATATTGAAATATTATAAATATCATCAGCCTGGACACCTGAGGAGAGATTGTCCCCCTTTGAGATCAAAAAGAGGAAAGGCCAGCAAGGAAGATGATACAGCTTCTATGAGTAGTGGAGAAGACCTACTAGTTCTATCTGATGGATCCACAGAGTGCGATAGATACTATGTGGATATTGGATTCAGCATGCTCACACCACTATACTTCTCATCGAAAGTGGTTTGCTACCTACCAAAAGGTCGATGGTAGAAGTATCAGTCTTGGAGATGATCATCCATACAAAGTAGCTAGAATTGACTCTATCAGGGTGAGGATGTACGATGGGATCATTCATACATTATTAAATGTCAGGCATGTACCAGAGTTAAAAAAGAATTTGATTTCTTTTGGCTACTTGGAGGAGCAGGGTTATGCTTTTAGTAGCCACGTTGGGAGTGGATGTCTGAAATTTTTCAAGAGAGCTTTGGTGGTGATGAGAGGTAGAAGACTGAGCAACAATCTTTATAGAATGAAAGGCTCAATGGTAAATGATAGTTTAGAGGTGCTAGCAGCGGCATAGGAGGAGCAGATTTTATATTAACTGTGGCACAATCGGATGGATCATATGAGTGACTATGGGCTCACTGAACTAAGCAGAAGAGATATGATCCCAATCCTAAAGAAAGAGGGCAACGATCTTTGTGAGCCTTGCATCTTTGGCAAACAGCATAGGATGAAGTTTGCCAGAAGTACCAAGCGCAGCGAGGGAGTGCTGGATTTAGTGCACTTGGATGTATGGGGACCGCTCCTGTATCAGCTAGACGTGGGGTAAAATACTTTATCACTTTCATTGATGATTTCTCAAGGAATGTGTGGATTTATCTGATTAGAGAAAAATTAGAGGTATTTGTCCGATTTAGAGCTTGGAGAGCTGAAGTAGAGAAAGAATCAGGGAGACAGGTGAAGTGTCTGAGGTCAGACAATGGAGGAAAGTATACTAGCCTAAAGTTTGGGAGGTACTGTGAGAAAAATGGCATCAAATGCCATTACACGATGAAGATAACTCTCTAGTAGAATGGTATCGTGGAAAGGATGAACCGAACACTGATCGAGAAGGCATGAAATTTGAGGCTGTAGATATCACTTCCAAAGTTCTTTTGGGGTGATGCTCTAACTTTTTCTTATTTTCTTGTGTACAAGTTTCCTCACTATAAGCTAAATGGAGGCATTCCAAAGGAGGTCTAGAGTGGAAAGAAAGAGGAGCTTGGCCATCTGAAAGTCTTTGGTTGCACAACCTATGTGCATGTGGAGGCAACCGAGAGGAGCAAATTGGATCCAAAATCTCAAAAGATGACATTCATAGGATATCCACAAGGAGTCAAGCGGTACCTACTATGGGACTCTCAAGCACAGAAGTTAGTGATCAGCAGGGACGTTATCTTTGATGAGAAGAGCATCTTGAGAAGGTCTGAGATAGATGGAACTGGGGAAATAGAGGTCAACAGTTGTGGCCAGTCAGAGAATGATGGCATGTAGGTTACATCCACTTATAAGAGTGCTCCTGTTGAGGTGGAGCTAGGTAGAAAAGTATTATCTCAGATTGAAAATTAGCTTGGATGGCCGACAGTTCCGACAAATATGCAAGAGCAGCCACAGACATCTGGCAAAGATGTGCCAGTGGGAGTGGCTTTGCACAAGCCCCAACATACTATTAGGAGATCGATCAGATATGACATTGATGAGGTTATCTCCTATGCACTCATCACTACTAATGGAGATCTAGAGAATTATGTAGAGGCCATGGAGAGTGAGGATCATGATTCATGGATACAGACCATGATGGAGGAGATGGAATCACTTGAAAAGAATCAGACATGGCAACTGATGGATCTTCTAGAGGGTGCTCGATCTATTGGCTCAAAGTGGGTGTTCACAAAGAAAGAAGTACCTTCAGAACAAAGTGGAGTCAGATTCAAAGCAAGGCTGGTAGCGAAGGGATACTCACAAAGGGAAGGGATTAACTACACAGAAATTTTTTCTCCTGTGGTGCGTTATACATCTATTCGAGTTTTGCTGTCATTGGTGAAACAACATAACATGGAATTAGAATAGATGGATGTGAAGATGGCCTTCCTTCATGGGACTTTGGAGGAAAGAATCTAAATGAAGCAACCAGATGGTTTCATGGAGATGGGATGGAAGAAAAGATGTGTTTACTCAGAAAGTCTTTGTATGGCTTGAAACAATCCCCTCGTCAATGGTATTGAAGGTTTGATAACTTTGTCTTAAGCCTAGATTTCAATAGATGTGAACATGATTGTTGTGTCTACGTCAAGGATGTAGATGAGGAGAATGTCTTGTACCTATTATTATATGTGGATGATATGTTCATAGCCAGTAGAAGCATGGATGCTATAAAAAGATTAATAAGGGCATTATCATCTGAGTTTGAGATGAAGGATTTGGATCCAGCTAAGAAAATCTTTGCAATAAAAATTTGTAGAGATAGGTGTAAAGGAGTGCTCCATTTGTCATAAGAAAAGTATTTTCAGAAGGTTCTAGAGAGGTTTGGGATGGAAAAAGTCAAATCTATAGAGACACCATTGTCAAGCCATATGTCTCTCTCCAAGTTATAGAGCCCCCAGTCAGAAGAGGAGAGAGAGTACATGGAATGAGTTTTTTATGCAAATGCTGTAGGCAGTGTGATGTACACTATGGTGTGCTGTAAATTAGATATAGCACATGCAGTGAGCACGGTTAGTAGATACATGGCTAACCCTGGGAAGAAATACTGGAAAGCATTGAAATGGATATTGAGATATCTACATGGAACAAGAGATTATGGTTTGGTATTTGGTGGGCAATCGGAAGGATTTGGAGAATAATCTGTGAAGATGTGTGAAGGTTCAGGTCCTCTGGAAGGATTTGTTGATGCAAATTATGCTGGTGATCTTGATATAAGGAGGTCTACTATTGGATACCTCTTCTGCATATATTATGGACCGGTGTCTTGGAGATCAATCCTTCAGCCAATCATGGCCTTGCCTACCACAGAGGTCAAGTACATTAGGATAATGGAGGCTGTAAAGAAAGCCCTTTGGCTTAGGAGGCCGATTGATGAGTTAGGGATGGAGCAGAGCAAGGTTACACTGTTCAGTGATAGTCAGAGTGCTTTGCTATTGGCATAGAACCCGGTCTATCATGCGCGCACAAAGCATATAGACATGAGGTACCACAGAATCAAAGAGCTGATGGAGGAAGATGAAGTAGAACTGATGAAGGTCCATACCAAGAAGAATCAGTCTGATGCACTTACGAAGGTACTCCCTAGTGACAGCTTTCAGAGATGTGTGGCATGGATGGGTCTATTGAGAGGAGATGAGTTCACAAGGACTTAAAAGCACCAAGATGGAGAATGTGAGCTCAGAAGTGGCACTCCTAAGTCTTAGAAACATGAGAAGATAGATCATGGAAAGAGGAGAGCGAGCCAGAAGAGAAATCAGCTCTCCTATCAAAGTTCAAAAATTAGGTCGGCTCATCCTGAGACTGAGTCGACTAAGTTGGAAACCGGGCCAGCTCAGTCTAGGACTGGGTTGGCTAGGTCTCAAAGGAAAATCCAGATAGAAAGTAGAATTTTTGGACTATTGGCATGGCACACAACTGGATCGGCTCAGTCTGGGAGATTGAGTCAATCCAGTTGTAGGTTAGCCGGCTTAATTTTTGCGGAATATTATTTTGTGTACGTGGGTTGTTTGGGTTTGAAGAGTTTTTCTATGAGCTTGAGCTTGATTCTTTGTAAAGTATATATATTGAAAATAGGTCAAGGTTGTAATGAGTGCTTAAATATACTGAATAAAAGCTCTTTTCTTTTAAAAATCTCTTCTTCTCTTCTTCTCTATTTTTTGAATTGTTTGATCGTACTTCTGCATTAATCTCTGAGAAGTATTTTCTTATTGCTTGGCTAATCACTGGTGGCCACGTCGATCCGTGTGGAAAGAGCATGCATTCTCGACACCTTGGCCCTTTTTGATGGCTCTTCATCACGACCTTCCCTCCTTTTAAGATTCTTGATCCCCTGGGTCAAGAGGTTTCATTCTTTCGGGGTCATCTCTGCAATAATAAAGATTAAAGTCAAGAAAGAGCACAAGGCAAGATTATCGAGATATAAAAATCTACCTATCGGATTGAGGGGGCTAAGCCCAAAGTTAAATAAGGCTTGATCATCTAGCAAATTGGATATGAGGGGAGCTCGATAGTTTTTAAGCTTATTGGCCGAATCTTGGTCTCCTCTTTCTAGTTTAGGAGCTCGACGGACTGAATCTCTCATATCCCTCCAAGGAGAAAGTCCTAATTCCAAAAAAGGGCATGAGACGAAGAAAATTTTTTTCTTTCAGTTGTGAATGGAAGAAGGGGCATCTTTAAGCAACCCCTTTTTGCTAAATTGGGGGAAGACATACCACCAATCCTTAGCAATAAGATGGTGTTTGAAAGTGAAGAAGTTGCGGAATAAAGAAATAGTGGGTCAGACGTCAGCCATAATGCACAAGGAAAGAAACCCTTTGATGAACCTAAAAGAGTTCGGCACCATAGAGGCAAAAAAATGTTTAGGAATCTAAAAAGTGCTACCATGAAAGGAGAAATCGGGAGCTGAGGTCCAGCACGAAGGGCCTCAGTATACAAGCAAACCCGACCTGGAGGAGGGAAATAAGCTTGATCACTAGGACCGGGAAGTTTGAGTTCATACTCGAAAGGGATCCCGAATTGGATCCTAATCAGAAAAGGATCTTCATGCCGAAGTTTGCATGGGATGGTGTTAGGGATAAAAGAAGGATGAGATACTTCTATAGGTTTAGTGTCCTTAAGGGTTGATCCGTCAGGGTCAGTTGGGTTGAACTCCTAGAACTTGTTGACCAGGATTCTTTGACGGACATTTGGATCAAGCTAAACTTGGAAAAACCCCTCAAAAATCAAGAAAAATAAGGCATGAAAACTCTCTGAAGAAATCGAAAGGATGAGATGCAAAAGATAAAGAAATAATCAAGGGAAGGGTTTTGAAACTAACCTAAATTGATCAAGAAGAATGAGGAGATGATGGGCGCGATGGAAATTGAATGGGAAGATGCCTGGGACCAATGAAAATGGTGGAGGAATTTAGAACTCTTGAGCAGAAGGAAGATGAAAACCAGATAAAGAAGAAGAAGAACTCAGGTGAAATGAAGTCCTGGTGGAAGAGGGTGAGCTTAAATATCCCAAGGAGCCCAAGGTGGTTATAATTGCAGGTCTTCTCCGATCAATCTTCATTTGACACGTGCCCTACTCATCATGGTAGAAAATTGATAGCTGATAGAACCTTAATGGTGTCGTACCTTAGGTAGGACTTCAGTGGAAATTCCAAAAAATTATCTTTTTGGGTCACCTCGTGTTGAAGAGCTTCGACATCAGCGCGGAAAATGCCAAAACTCCCCATCATACGAGTGCGGAAAATTAGAAAAAAGGACTTTGGTAGTCATCTTTTTATACTCCCTTCTTTCGAACTTCAAACTCGAGAGTAGGAAGACTATTATTGGGGATAAACCTACACCTGCCAAAGTTCGGCCTAATGTCTGGTCCTAAGGTAATCCCAAGATGGCTGATCTTCAACTTGCAACTGCTAAATGATCTTCTCAACTACATGAGTTAACATCAGAGCCCACAAAGTGTTGCGGACCTCGCTTGGTTGAGCTTGAATAGTAAAAACAATTATTGCCCATCTGATAGTAAGGCTTAAATATCAGAATCCAATCATTTCAACTTCGTTCTATGATAAATTATGAAGGCGGCCGAATTCCTCCACTATAAGCAATTAACCCTCTCTAGTCGAACTCCTATCAGGCAAACATGAATAGTGAAGGTAGTCGTCGAAGCAGTAGAAATGCTAAATATTCACTCCCTGAGTAGTCCAGCCTGGCCAACCTAGAAACTAGCTGAACTCCTCTCCAACTAGAAATCCTCCAAGCCAAATCTCACCTTCGTAGATTGAGCTTCATGATAAGAATTATTGATTGGTAAAATTTCCCCTAGATGAACTTCTATACCTTATTGAGAATGACAGGACTTGGCTTTATTGCATTTAGGATCTCGAGTGTGCAAGCCAGGGTTAATGAAAGGACTTCATCATCAAATTAAGTCCAAACTCCTTCCTAAAGAACCTAGCCATAATTCTAGGTCAGCGAGTCCACCATCCTTGTCAACCTTCAATATAGGATATATTGCTCCAAGAATTGATTTTGATAATTACAAAGCATTTAAGGGGATTACTAATAAATTTGGCTTGGAAAAAGATTTTTTGTATTTTAGGAAAAAAATCATAATTTTATCAAGTTTTGATCTGAGAGCCTCAAGAGCAAGTATAGAATATTTTTAATCTTTTGGAGGTAGTCCCATGATTTTTGGATGCATATTTTGGAAGAAAATCAAGTTTGAAGCAAAAGGGTCGACCCCTAGGTCTATCCCTGCTGAAACAAGCTGTTTGGCACATTGTTTCGGTACCAAGGATCGACCCCAAGGTCGACCTCTGCTATTCTAAAGGTCAAAAATATAGAACAATCAATTTTCTAGACTCTGTCTCAAAGGTCGACTTTGAGGTCGACCCCTGTGCCAGAGGTCGACCCATGAGTCGATCCCTATGATGGAAATCTTCTACAATGACTAGATTTATCCCATTTTGGCAGCTTTTAATACTTTTTTTAATATCTCCAATGGCTGTAAATCTTGTCCAGGATTCTCTCCTCCATCCATTAAAGATTTAAAAGGCTATAAAAAGAGAAAAAACACAAGATTTTGATAGATCGCGATGTTATCGTTAAGATACTGTATTTATCAGTTTAAATCTGACTTCTTAAATTAATTAAAAATAGGTAGTAAGTAGTGAGTCGGATCGAATCCACAGAGAAGGTAGTATTTTAGATTTGAAATCTTTGATTTTATGAAAAAAAGGATTTTGAAAATAAAATTGAAGTCAAAAATTAAAAGCAAAATTTAAATAGTGTAGAAAAATAAACTTGGTACTAAGATCTACTAGTTAGATCTTAGCATCTACTTGTATAAAAATAAAAAGCACTTAAAAGTAAAAAGAAAAAATTAAAATTGTAATTAAAAGTAAAGTGCATAAATTTAAATTGCATAAAAAAAAATTATATTAAAATTTAAAATTTAATTACATAAATTAAAAAGATAGGAAAAAGAAAGAAAATAAAAACTAGAAGCAGGTTGATCTTGATCTTGGATCGATGTTGGCAGAAAGATGGTGTAGAAGCCCGGCTCTTCCTCTTGGCACCAGTTGCCTCGAAGTAGCTATTAACCCAAAGCCTGGCTCTACACTATACCAAAACTTCACCTTAATCGAAGATAATGAATTCTGGAAGCCTGGGGTCTTATTTATAGATGTTGGAAGGTTGGAGAATTTGTTGCTGGGCAATGTGGGACTAAGAGCTTTTTTTTTCCATCAAAATATGAAGAAATTTGGGTCAAAATTGGATTACATCAGTCTGGATGTGTTCTGACCATTGGATGCTGATCAAACGGCTACAAAATCAAGCAAAAATACTTCAAAACTCCTTTCCACAATCGGATTGACTATAGCCATCGGATCGCGCTTTGATGGAGAAGATTGGGCCATCGGATCAAGTGTTGATGTTTGATTCATCGTTGGGAGCATTCTGGACCTTTGGATCTGAGTCAGATGTGAGCGCTGCCGTCCGAAGCTGATTTCGAATCAAATTTGATTTTAAACCTCCGCCGTTCGATCTTGACCGCAAACAACCACAACCGCATGATCGCACAATTACTGTTCCCATGGACCATGTGGACCGACCGCGCCATACACTACAACCAATCAACGTCTCCTTTCATCGAGTGAAAAGACCAAAATGCCCCGTAAGCCATGATAGATTTTCTGTAAACCCTTTAAGGGTCTTGGTCCACCACGTGTCAGTGTGTGATTCACTATCTTCTACTGAGCTGATGGTTCACGCCTGATCATGGACCAACTGGTGGCTTCTACGGCTGAGTCAGCTTTGATGGCTTGGCTTGGCTTGCAAAGCCGACTGAGCCATTTTCTTTTTTTTAATTTATTTTTTTTTTATCTTTAAAAATTTATATCTTATCCATTTTAGCTACGTTTTGCTTCAAACTTATTTCGTTGTGATCAAAAAAATGAGCTCTTTTTATTAATAATAAAATTTTATTTTTTAATTTTTATTATTTTTTAATTAATTTTTAATTAATACAAATATTAATTTCTTAAAAATATGTATAAATTAATTATTGTTTTTAAAAATAAATATAAATTAATTAATAAATTAATATTTATATTAATAAATTTATGGTACTTATTACACCCTCCAACATAAGCTTTGCTCATCCTCGAGTAAAGAAAGAATTTAGTTTTAAATACTTTTTATCTTTAGAGTTTCGAATTTTACCTAAGCAGTTTTCAAAATGGCCATTGATATTCAGGAGAGTATAAGTGAGACAAATCATCAGGGTATTAATACTTATCAATATAAAAATTAAGTAAAGAACACTCAACTTTTTTGATCTTTTTCTAAATTATCCCATCTTTATCTCTGAATCATCTAAACTTTCATATGGACAAGTGTATTGTTACTTCTATCTTTTATCTTTTTTATTTTTTTTATATTGCCCACTTTTTGACGTCAATATCATTGCTTACTTAGACAACAAGATCTGGTTACTCGATGGAAATCCTTTTTTTTTTATTTTAACATAGTACCACTATTGAATGTCTTAACCTCTTAAGCTTTCTATTTGATCCATGTAGCGAGTCTTGGGCCAATGACTCCTAAACTAGTTGGCTTTAGGGCACTAGGTATAAAATACCCCTCGGACTTACTAGCTCGAATCAAATAGGCTATGAGTTAAGACTAACTTTATAATAAACTTCATCATCCTTTCCATCTTTTGACGTGAAACTCAATGCTTGCTTTGAAGGAATCAGATCTAGGGTTTCATAGGTAGATCTTGAAACTTTTTCAAGATCTTACAGTGAAAGACTTAAGTAAATCTAAAATTTATTTAAATAACCATGTAAACACCTAGATCTTAGATCTATTATATGATTAAGGCATGATGTTAAATCAAAAATTAAAATTAAATAAGAAAAAAAAATATTGATCAAATCAACCTAGATCTACACTACATCAAATGCAGGTATGAAGTTTATAGATCAGATCTATTACCTGAGCAAGTTTAGACATTCTAACTTGTTGATTTGAACTTGAGGATGATGTCATAAGCCGCACATGCATCCAACCTCTAGGAGTCATCCATACGAGCCTACGATCTCTGATCTGAAATTCGATGCAGAAAATCAGCACAGCATGCTAATACTGTGCCGATCTTTCTTCGACGGTCGATCCGATGCTCCCTTCTTCGAAATTTGGACTCTCCAAAATATGAGAAGGAAGATGAGAGTTTGCTAATCTGAGACTCTCTCAAAAATAAAACTTAAAAGAAAAGAGGAGAGATTGAAAATAAAATAGCCCTAGAAGAAGATCCTCTTCTTCTTCTATTTTCTCTCACCTAGACACTTAATTTGATGCCATGGAACCCCCATGCCCAAGGACACTCTTCCTTTCATTTTTGCACACCCCAAACCTCTCCCAAAGCTCTGTATTTCATGAATAAATTAGAACAAAATTCATCCAATAAATAGAAAAAAAGAAGAGTCCAAGTTAGGTCAAATTTCTAAACTAGTAATATCCAAACATGGAAAGTTGTTGGGGTGCCGAACTCTTGGGCACCTCCTCCATAATTTTTGGCATGGACCAGCAAGGGAGGGTGCACAAAAATAAAGATTATTTTCATAAAATAAGAGAAGAATTAATTAAAAGAGGGGGCGACACTCAAGGGAAGATATTTTGGTCAATAAGAATTCTATCTCATTGAATCATTAGCAAAACCAATTTCTCCTTTGACTTGGTCTTCCACCTAACTTCCAAATATGACTTGGAGGGAGTGAGGGGGCATAAAAATAAAAACAAAAGAGATTTTCCATGAAAAATACCTAAAAAAAAGGTATGGGGGGCGTTGGGACCAAGGTGGTGCAAGGAGATAGTCACATTGGGACTCCTATTTTGACTTGGTCAAACAAGATCTTTTAACCAAATAAAATTAAGATTAAATCAACCTAATTAAATAAGATCTTAACCCATTTAAGAACTTAATTAAATCAAATTAAATTATATTTAATTCTGATTTAGGTTCCAATCAAATTAAAAAATTGGGTTAATCCGAGTCCTAGTTAGACTAGGACTAGTTCTTCCTTGCACTTGGCTTATCCAATAAACCAATTGAACTTGATCCAATCAAGTCCAAACTACATCTAATTAAATCATATTTAATTAGACTTAATCTTAGCCTATTGTCTTAATCAAATTAAGCTAATTAGCAATCCAATTGCTAATCAATCCTCCTACAATACTTGCACTAGGTTAAACACCAATCATATTGATTATTTAACCCTAGAACAATTCTTAATCATTGATCAACCATCTGATCAGATCATAAGCTCTAATATGTATAATCTCATAGGTCCGAACCTAAGTCGATAGTATAGAAATAATTTTTTATATCAATCGAAGTGACTATCTAGCATTGATATCCGATAGCCGGATAGATCGAAGGTGTAGAACACCATCCTTAGAATCCATGCGGATATTGTTTTCATATAATTCATCTCCTTGACCATAATGTCCGTAGGACACATCAGAGTTCAACTATCAACTCTGATCAGGTTGTCCACATTGTATTTCAAAATATCAAATCCATCTGATGGATTATCCTGGCCAAGGTTTCACTATATTGAAATACAGTGATATATTCTTCTCCAACTCTTGGAGTGGTCAATTCTATCTTGATCACACTCTGATTTCGCAAGTACTTGACTGTGCCCAGAAGCCTTCCATTGCTGAACTAGAAATTCAGTTAGTCCAGTACCAAAGCACAATAAGTTTCTTGTAAGTCACTGAGGTGATCTCAGGTCTAAGGAATACTTATACCTATATCCTATCAGAGACATTCTCGATAGCAGAATGCTCTAGAGTTGGTCACGTTTAATGATGATGTACCCATACATCTCATCTGTATGCCATATCAGTGTCTCCATACTCCTTGGTTAAGAGGACAACCAACCTATATGGCATATAGCGATCTATGCTCGATAGATGCTGTCATCCTAATCAATAGCCTATCATTTGGTCGTGAACAAATTTAAGGACTAATCGATAAATCCTCTCTTTATCGAAACTAAATAGTCCTAAGAACTTCATCACAACAATGGAGTTCATTAGAAGATATAAACTTATGATGAAAAAAGATGCCAAAATATTTTTTATTAATTAATAAATTAATTATAATATCTCAACCATCAACAGACTGATGATTGGCTTTGGGACATAATTTTCAACAACTCCCACTTGTCCTAAAGCCACTTGGTATAGTATCTAATATCCATCTTTGACTTATGGTTATCAAACTCCTTGATTGCCAGGGCTTTAGTGAAGGGGTCGACTAGGTTCTTCTTTCTATCGATCTTCTAAATGTCGATGTCACCACGATCCACGATCTCACGGACCAAATGAAAGCAGCGCAGAATGTGCTTTGTCCACTGATGTGCCTTCGATTTCTTTGCTTAAGCTATGGTGCTAGTACTATCACAATAGAGCAGGACTGGACCATCAATGGAGGGTGCTACTCTGAGCTCGGTGATGAACTTTCTTAGCCATACAACTTTCTTTGCTGCATCTAATGCTGCCATGTACTCTACTTTGCAAATAGAGTCAGCCACTATATGCTGCTTGAAACTTTTTCAGCAGATGGCTCCACCATTTAGAGTAAAGATATACCCCAATACACTTTTACTGTCATCATGATTAGATTGAAAGCTGGAGTCTGTAAACCCCACAAGCTTCAAATCTGACTCACCATAAACCAACCATTGATTCTTAGTATTTCTCAAATACTTTAAAATAGTTTTAACCACCTTCCAGTGATTTTCTCTAGGGTCAAATCGGTATCTACTCACTACTCCTAGGGAGTATGCCACGTCTGGTCTCGTACATGTCATTACATACATAATAAACCCCACTATCAAAGCATATGGAATTCTACTCATATGCTCTCTCTCTTCAGGAGTTGCCGGACAATCTTTCTTAAAAAGAGAAATTCCTTGGCCTATCGAAAGATAGTCTGTTTTGAAATTCTCCACGCTGAACCTCTTCAACATAATTTCTATGTACGTGGATTGGGATATACCAAGCATCCTTTTAGATCTATCCCTATAGATCTTCATCCCTAGGATGTAGGATGCTTCACCTAAGTCCTTCATGGAGAACTATGATGACAATCAGACTTTTATTCCTTGTAGTATGGGGATGTCATTTTCGATTAAGAGAATATCGTCCAGGTACAAAATAAGGAATACCACTGCTAGACCATTTGTCCATTTGTAAATGCAGGGTTCTTCTCCATTCTTAACGAAGCCATACGTTTTGATCACTTTATTAAAATGCATGTTCCAACTCTGAGATGCCTGCTTCAATCCATAAATAGATCTCTAAAGCTTGCACACCTTGGACTCATCTGTGGATGTGAATTCTTCAGGTTGTATCATATACACCTCTTCGGTCAGCTCTCTATTTAGAAAAGTTATCTTCACATCCATCTACCAGATCTCATAGTTCAGATGGGCAGCAATGCCAAGCATGATCCAAATGGACTTGAGCATTGCCATAGGAGAGAATGTCTCGTCATAGTCAATATCATAATGTTGATGATATCCCTTGGCAACCAGATGGGCTTTATAGGTTTCCACCTTTCCGTCTGCACCTCTCTTCCTTTTGAAGACCCATTTACACCCAATTGATTTAACCCCTTCAGGTGGGTCAGCTAATGTCCATACATCATTGATCTTCATGAAATCCATTTCAAATCTCATGGCTTCTAGCCATTTCTCGAAGTTGAATCTCTACATCGAATCCATATAAGTGATCGGATCCTCATCGTTCTCATCGAGTTTGATGGGATCACCATCCTGGACCAAGAATCCATGGTATCTATCCGAATGGTGCAGTACTTTATCGAATCGCCTTAATGGTGCGGGTTCACTAGGCTTTGGATCTGATCTGATCAAATTCGACTTAGGTTCAATATTCTGTGTCAGACTTTCTACCTGTTGAACTTCATCAAGTTCAACCTTAGAGGCAACAGTTCCTTCATCAAGAAACTTCTTTTCCAAAAAGGTTGTCCTAAGACTGACGAACATCTTTTGTTCATCAGCATGGTAGAAATAGTATTCTTTGGTCACTTTTGGGTACCCTATGAATGTACATTTGTCAGACCTAGGTCCAAGTTTATCTGTAACTAACCATTTGACATAAGTCAGGCACCCCCAAATTCTAAGGTGTGAAAGTGTAAGTTTACGCCCTATCCATATCTCATATGGGATTTTAACTACAGACTTGTTTGGAACCCTATTTAAATGATAACAAGCCGATTCGAGTGCATATCTTCTGAAGGATATCGACAAGCTGGCAAATCCAATCATGGATCGGATCATGTCTAACAGAGTCTGATTCCTCCTTTCAGACACACCATTATGCCGTGGTGTTCCAGAAGGAGTCCATTGGGATAGAATTTCATTCTCTCCTAGATATATGAGAAACTCACTAGAAAGATATTCTCCTCCTCGATCAGATCGAAGAGTTTTAATACTCTTTTCAGTTTATTTTTCTACTTCACTTCAGAATCATTTGAACATTTCAAAAGAATCCGACTTATGTTTCATCAAATAGACATATCCATATCTGGATAGATCATCTGTGAAAGTGATGAAGTAGACATGAACCTAATTGAATCTCATTCAGATCAATTGAACTAGATCAGTTCAATTGATGATCACCAGATTCAAACTCTTGTTTGTGTGACCTAGTTAGGTTTAGTTCTGTATGGTAATGGGATATGTCATGATCTCTATCATCGACATCATCGAAACTCCTTATGATGGATCAGAACTCTTCTAATTCGAACAGCTAGAATGATCGATCATCTAAATCATTCTAATTGCTCCTAAAATCCACCAATGACACCTAGCAGTATATGGTGGCAACCCATCAGAGCTGAATGTGAACCTCTTGGTGTAGAACCTCTTGGTGCACCTCTAGCACTTGTGCTCATTGGTCCACATATATCAGTATGTACAAGATCTAAGAGCTCATTGGCTCTCTCATCTTTTTTGATAAAAGATGACTTGATCATTTTACCAAGAAGACAGGATTCATAGGTTGAAAGTGATTCACAATCATTAACTTCGAGGATTCCCTCCTGAGTCAACCTATTTATCCTGTTCTTGTTTATATGACCTAGCCTATAGTGCCATAAGTAGATATCTGATACACTATCTAATCTAGGGTGGTTGGCAGTAGAATAGACTACATTAATAGGTTGTGATAACATATATACATCATTATTTAATTATCCACAGAAAGCAGTAACACCATTTACAATGACATTACAAACTCGTTTCTTTATTGAAATTTCAAAATTATTCATGGCCAAAAGGCCTATAGAAATGATATTTAAATAGAAACTAGGACAGAAATGGCAATCACTAAGAATAATGGTATGAGATTCAAATACAAGTTCAAAATTCCTAAAGCTAAAATTAGAACTGGTCTTCCATCTCCAACGTTCAAGAATCTCTCAACTTGCTCGAATTTTCTACTGACCTGCAACCCCTGCAATGAATTGCAAATATGGTAAGGGCTACCGATATTCAATACCCAATCAGTAATATCATAAATAAAAAAATTACAAGGAGTTATCATATAAATATCTTGCCTAGCAATAGCTTGCTTCTTTCTCTACCTGTTTGGGTCCAGGAAGATAATATACTGAGGATAGTTCTCTTCTAGTGCTCCCGCTTTTTGCAAAAGAAGCATTCGGCTTGACTCTTATCGGGCTTGGTCTTTGGGGTCTGAGCCTGCACAGGTGTCCTAGCATGAACATGCATCTTCTTGGCTTTCTTCTTCTTGTTCTTCTTCCCTTTTCTGAAGGATCGAGAATGAGAAGACGAACCTCCCACTATGTTCACCAACTCCTTATGGAGTTGGTGATCCTTCTCAAAGTTCTGAAGTAACCCCAATAACCCATGGTAGTCCACTTCAGACTTTGACATTCTATAATGTATAAGGAATGGGACATAAGACTTGGGTAACGAGTTCAGTATTGCATCTTTATTAAGTTGTTTGTGCAAGAAAAAGCCAAGCTTGCTTAAGCGCTCTATCAGCTTGATCATGTATAATACATGATCAGTGATAGAGGCACCATCCCATATTCTGGCATTGAAGATGGCATAACTAGTCTTGTGCCTCTCAACATCATCGGGTGTGCCAAAAGAATCCTCCAACACATAGAGCATTTCATTTCATCGAGCTATCTCAAACTTGTGACTGAACACATCGCTTATCACAGCCAACATAATGTAACGCACCGTGGTTCGGTCACTGAGCCACTTCTCATAAGTATCTCTGATTGTTCCACATGCATTGTCAGCTGGCTCCTTAGGTGCAGGATCCATTAGCACATATAGGGTCCATTCATGCTCCTGAACAATCTTCAACTTTCGGTACCGACTGTCGAAGTTGGATCCCATCAACTTATCATTGTCCAACAATGATCGGAGCAATAGAAAAGTGGCCATGTCTATACAAAGAAAACCAAAACCTAATTGGTAATTGATTCATTAAACCTAAAGATTTGGACTTTAATCAAAAGATTTCTTTCATTATTTTATTCGAATTGATAGCCTCTACCTCCAATTCGAGGAATTATCCTAATTCCTTAATGGGTACTAGAATCCATATAGATTGTACACAAGCCCAACTTTGGTTGGTCCACCCATGTACATCTAAGAGTAGGTTCATAATCAATTATTTTTTTAAATAATTTTTAGTAATTAAATTTTAACCCTGGCCCTAATTAGTTGGCTTTAACCTTCTTAGAAAAGATCCAATTCAGTCCAACCATTAACATGACCATACTTGGCCCATCCAATCAATGAATGATCAGGCCCAACTTTGGTTGGCCCATCTGACCACCATTTAGAAAGATGTATCCAAGAGATCATATAATGAATGATAATTCCATCAACCGATAAGCACCAGGCCTTTAGGCCTCCAATGATTATCCAACTGATGGATCCATTATCATCCACTTTAATGGGAGGCTATGATCCAGTTGTTATATAACTATTTCATTTTAGGGACCTAATAATTTTAGAAAATTTATTTATAGAAGTGAGTAGGTCAGATTAACCAGCTTGTCATGATCCTTTCACTAACTTCACCAAGTCAGCTTAAGGAAGACCATTAATAGGCTAGTCTAGGAGCACCTAAATCAGTCAAACTGATTTACCTAGCTGACATGGGTTAGCTCGAATAGTCAAGCGATCCAATCATAATCTCACCAAGAGGCTAGGTAAGTTCGATCAGTGGAAGGGTCTACCAGGCTTGCATTAGATACCATAGAAATGGCTAGGTAAGTGGGCTACCAATTAAAAACCATTGGTCTGGTTTATCTTAGACACTAACTAGTTTAATTAGTTTCAATTAGATCAACCTAATAGTTCATGCTAGACCGCGTAGTCAAGAATCAAGTCCATCTTGGATCTTGTTAAAGATATGGACTTGACCAACTACAACTATTGTAATTGATCTAGAGAATCCTTGACCTAAACTAAGACAACAATTGATTAGATTTAGTCAATTCTCTAATTAAGTCCATTCTTTAATCTAACCGTAGGTCTAACCCAATTAATGGACATAATCCCCACTAACCCATTTAACCCAATGTGTTATGATTTGTGTCTTAGGATCTTCAATTCATAATCCTAGATCCTAATCAATCAACTTCTTAATTCTAAATTAAGTTTTGGGCTGCAAGTTGGGGTTCGGCTTTTCAAAAATAATTTTCATATTTATAAAATATTTTTACAACTTGGTTCTAACAATCAAGTTGCATATTTGATTCATAATCAATATGCAAATAACATAAACTTGAATCTACTTTAGATCTAATCTAAACAGGTTTATGTAATTGAAATAGTTTCAATAATAATCAATCATAAATTTTCCTAGATCAAATCTAACACATTTATGATGATTAAAATTAGATTAAAATATTTTTAATTAGATCATAAAATCTCTTAGATCTAATCTAAAATTTTATGATCAATATTTTAAATCAGTACGTAATATGACAATCTATTCACTGTAAGGGATAAACCTTACAGCAGGACAACTTTATGACAGTCCGTGCAATCTAAAATATTTTATTTTATTTTATTTTAAATTTAATAATTAAATTATAAATTAGGTATAATCTAAGAAATAATCTAGATATGCATAAAAATTATGTAATAAGAACCTTGCTCTGATACCAATTGAAGGAAACAATCTAAGGTTTTACAAGTAGATCTTGAAACTTTTTCAAGATCTTACAGTAAAAGACTTAAATAAATCTAAAATTTATTTAAATAATTATATAAATACCTAGATCTTAGATCTATTATATGATTAAGATATGATATTAAATTAAAAATTAAAATCAAATAAAAAAGAAAATGGTTGATCAAATCAATCTAGATCTATACTACATCAAATGTAGGTATAAAGTTTATAAATCAGATATATTACCTAAGCAAGTTTAAACATTCTAACTTACTGATCCAAACTTGAGGATGATGTCATGAGCCACACATGCATCCAGCCTCTAGGAATCATCCACACGAGCCTACGATCTCTGATCTGAAGTTCCATGTAGGAAATCAACATAGCATACTAGTACTGTGCTGATCCTTCTTCGATGATCGATACAATGCTTCCTTCTTTGAAATTTGAACTCTCCAAAATATGAGAAGAAAGATGAGAGTTTGTTGATTTGAGACTCTCTAAAAAAAACTCAAAAGAAAGGAGGAGAGATTGAAAATAAAACAGCCCTAGAAGAAGGCCCTCTTCTTCTTCTCTTTTCTCTTACCCAGACACCTAGTTTGGTGCCTATGGAACCCCCACGCTCAAGGACCCACTTTCTTTAATTTTTGCACAACCCAAACCTCTCCCAAAGCTCTATATTTTATGAAAAAATTAAAATAAAATTCATCTAATAAATAGAGAGAAAGAAGAGTCCAAGTTAGATCAAATTTCTAGACTAAGAATATCCAAACATGGGAAGTTGTTGGGGCACCCAACTCTTGGGCTCCTCTTCCATAATTTTTGGCATGGACCAGTAAGGGAGGGCACACAAAAAAGGAGATTATTTTCATGGAATAAGAGAAGAATTAATTAAAAGAGGGGGAGGCACTCAAGGGAAGATGTTTTGGTCAACAAGGATTCTATCTCATAGAATCCTAAGCAAAACCAATTCCTCCTTTGATTTGGTCTTCCACCAAACTTCTAAATATGACTTAAAGGGAGAGAGGGGGTGTGTAGATCAGGAAGAAAGGGATTTTCTATGAAAAATACCTAAAAAATTGGTATGGTTGGCATTGGGACCAAGGTGGCATAAGGAGATAGGGAGTCCTAGTCACACTAGGACTCCTGTTTTGACTTGGTCAAACAAGATCTTTTAACCAAATAAAATCAAGATTAAACCAACCCAATTAAATAAGGCCATAACTCATTTAAAGACTTAATTAAATTAAATTAAATTATATTTAATTCTAATTTATTTTCTAATCAAATTAAAAAATTGGGTTAATCCGAGTTCTAGTTAGACTAGGACTAGTTCTTCCTTGCACTTGGCTTATCCAATAAACCAATTGAACTTGATCCAATCAAGCCCAAACTAAATCTAATTAAATAATATTTAATTAAATTTAATCTTAGCCTATTGGCTTAATCAAATTAAGATAATTAGCAATCCAATTGCTAATCGATCCTCCTGCAATACTTGCACTAGGTTAAATACCAATCGTATTGATTATTTAATGCTTGAACGATTCTTAATCATTGATCAACCATCCGATCAAATCATAAGCTCTAATATGTGTAACTTGATAGATCTAAATCTAAGTCGGTAGAATAGAAATAAATTTTTATACCAATTAAAGTGACCATCGAGCAATGATATCCGATGGTCGGATAGGTCCAAAGTATAGAACACCATCCTTAGAACCCATGTAGATATCATTTTCATATAATTCATCCCCTTGATCATAATGCTCTTACGACACATTAGAGTTCAACTATCAACTCTGATTAGGTTGTCCACATTGTATTTCAAAATATCAAATCTATCTGATGGATTATCCTGGCGAAGGTTTTGCTATATTGAAATACAGTGATACATTCTTCTTCAACTCTTGGAGTGGTCAATTCCATCTTGATCACACTCCAACTTTGCAAGTACTTGACTGTGCCCAAAAGCCTTTCATTGTTGAATTAGAAATTCAGTTAGTCTGATACCAAAGTACAATGAGTTGCTTGTAAGTCACTAAGGTGATCTCAATTCTAAGGGATACTTATACCTATATCCCATCAGACATTCTCGACAGCAGAATGCTTTGAAGTTGGTCACGTTCAATGATGATGTACCCATACATCTCACCTATATGCCATACTAGTGTCTCCACACTCCTTGGTTAAGAGAACAACTAACCTATATGGCATATAGCGATCTATGCTTGATAGATGTTGTCATCCTAATTAATAGCCTATCATTTGGTCATGAACAAATTTAAGAACTAATCAATAAATTCTCTCTTTATCAAAACTAAATAGTCCTAAGGACTTCATCACAATAATGAATTTCATTAGAAGATGTAAACTTGTGATGAAAAAAGATGTCAAAATATTTTTTATTAATTAATAAATTAATTATAATATCTCAACCATCAACAGACTGATGATTGGCTTTGGGATACAATTCCCAATATGCTTAAGCAAAGAGGCCCAATTAGTTAGTGAGAAGTACTTAGAAGCTATTTTTTTTATTTTTTTTATATGAAGAAATGTATTGTTATCCTACACAAACTCATAAAAAGTAGACTTTTTTTTGATACTGATAGAAACAATTAGAAATGCTCAAAGAAAAAAAATTTTATATTCTAGACTTAACTCTTTATTAGATTTTCTTAATACTTGATCCCTCAATATCTCACAAATTCTTTGATCTGTGCATCAATTTTATTTTAAAAATGCTTAGATCAATTTGATTCTTAAGCATAGTCAGGTGTCTAAATACTAAATACTAACTTCTTTCAAGAACTCAAATAATTTTAAAATTTTATTATTCTCCCCACTCAACTTAATCAACATTGTTCTCAATGAAGAAGAAAAAATAAAGGATGTAATAAAGAATAGGAAAGAATATAGCTGACTTAATGTATTTGGTCTAGCATGTCCCTTTGAAAATTTAAGCTCTCCCTCCAACTTTATTCAAGATCATCTAAAAAAAAGTAAACTAAAAATTAGATGCAAGAAAACTAAATATTGGGTTGCCTCCCAATAAGCGCTAAGTTTACCATCTTCAGCCAAACATAATGCAGCTTATTATCCTGTGTCAAATACTACATTGATAAATTCGAATGATTTTGGATTGTCAATCTCAGAAAGATAATTTTTTATTCCTTTATTGATATAATCGTTGTTAATTTTAGGGACATGATTTGTGACCACATTCTTAGATCCTTGTTTGTTAAGAATTTCTCCTATTTGTTCTTTTAAAATGCTCATGAATTGAGTTTTTGTATTAGGAGTTGAGTTTAATGCACTGGGTACTGAAAGTGTATCTACAGGTGGATTTAATTTTGGAGGTAAATTAATATGATCTTGTTTAAATAAATTTATTGGCTTTTCATTATATGCCTCTTGATTTTTGTAAGAAGAACCAGCTTCTAGGATTGAAGGGAATAGGACATTAGGTTTATAAGTCTCAGGTAAATCATCTATTCTCTTTTCTCCTTTATTTATCTTATTTAAATTGGAACTAGCATCAGTACTAGTTTCTAGCTTGTGTTCTTCTATGCGGTTAGCTTCAATATTAATCTATTCTTCTAAATTTTTATTTTGGCTAGCATCAGAACTAGCCTCTCTTACCTGATCTTGGTATGGGTCCATAAGAATTCTATAGCTTTTAAGCTCAAAAATTACTTTGGCATTCTCTAATTGGGGATTCTTAGGTGGGACATTAGATTGATAATTTAGTCTAAGTGGTTGGTGGATAATGAATGAGTTGTTTATAGGATTTGCAATTGGTAGGCTCGATAATTGACCTAGTTCTCTTCTCATGTTAGATTTAGCTAGTTATCTAATTTAAGCTTCTAGCCTGGCAATAGATTGTTGTTGAGTCAGAATCAATTGTTGAAGTTGGTTAAATCTATCGTCAGCTAGATTGGTCTGTTGAGGAGGTGGGTATGAGGGCTGATTATAATATGGTGGCTGGAAAGACTGACTAGGCTGACCTCTGTTATAAGCATAGTTCTAGTATTTAGGTCTATTCTGATAATTTTGCACTGGTGGATTTTGGGTCTGAGCTTGAGTCTGTTGTGGTTTCTAAGAAAAATTAGGATGATTTCTCCAGCTAGAGTTATATGAATTTGAAAATGGATCATTAACCGGCTTGGAGCAGCCTTGAGCAACTTAGACTTATTCTTGGATAAAAGGTGGAAACTGTGCAGCCATAGGACATTCACTTACATGATGGATTGGACTAGCACAGATTGAACAAATCTTCTAATAATTAGAAGATGATGTGAATTGTATAGGACATTGTTGACCTAGGGTTAGGACTTAATCTAATTTCTAAGCAAGCAAGTCTACTTTATTTATTAAATTTGAATCAATCTTAGGGCTATGTTGGTGCAAAATCTCACCATCGTCGAAGTCCAAGCTAGATTTGGAGAGGACGAGGATGCCATCGAGACCTACAAAATAAGTCTCATTCGGAGTCTGGGGTGGTGGCTCCAGCAAGACCCTCTGATGATCAAGTCAGCTCTTTTGGCCAATAGAAATGAAATACGTAGAGAGATTCTAGCAAAGCCTTTTGGAAAAGAAGAAGAGCTTATGAGAAAAAGCATATCTGGAGGGTCTCTTATATAGATGGAGTCTGTAACAAACTAATAGGGATAGCCGTAACCATCCAATAGTGGACTGTTCAGGGCCACGTGGAGTTTGTTATGGGAGATTGTGTCTGTTGTCATAATGTGCGAGCCCGTCGGGATCCAACGATCAAAGCTTAGATGGGAAAGATTGACGATTTTTTTGGCTATATCGAGGATGAGTGCCAAGGTCCTTTAGGACTGCTGGATGGAGTTCGGAGGGAGTTTAGCTGTCTGGAGGAGTCCATCTAAAGAAGAAATCCAAGAGGAGTTTGACTATTGGAAGAGTCCGACTGGGGGAGGAGTCTGATTGAAGGAGAAGTTCGGAAGGAATTCAACTGCTGAAGAAGTCCGACTGAAGGAGAAGTCTGGAAGGAGTTCGTTCGTCAGAAGAGTCCGACTGAAGAAGAAGTTTGGGAGGAGTTCAACTACTGGAAGAGTCCGACTGAAGGAGAAGTCTACAAGGAGTTCGACTATTGGAGGAGTCTGACTGAAGGAGAAGTTTGAGAGGATTTCAACTACTGGAGGAATCCGACTAAAGGAGAAGTCTGGAAGGAGTTCGACCATTGAAGGAGTCCGATTGAAGGAGAAGTTCGAAGAAGTTCAACTGCTGGAGGAGTTCGGCTAAAGAAAAAGCCCGAAAGGGGTTCGACTATTAGAGGAGTCCAAGGTTTAACCATGGAGGCTGCTGCCAGGCGAGATCCTTCCGAGATCAAGCATCCAGCCAAACTTTGACAAGAGCGGATTTATCCCTAACACTAGTCCCCCTACTCCCGAGTTTGAAGTTCAAGGGAAGGGAGTACCGAGTGTGACTCTTTTCCATTTCCTACATTTGCTAGGGTTAGGTGTTTCTTGGTGTTTCTACGTCGGCATCGAAGCTTCATAAATTTGAGACAACCCGAAGAGATGCCTTTGAAGCCCTGTACCAAAACTCTACCCAGGGTACGACATCTTTATGGGCCTATCCACTGCCAGTCTCTTCCAAGATAGAGGGGCATGCATTGGCCATAGGCCGATCGAATGGGATTCACAATCATAACTACCTAGGATCCTCAGGGCTATTTAACCCATTTTCTTCTCCTGAGTCATTACCTCTCCCCAAATCTTCTTCCTCCTCTTCTTCTAGTTTTCTTCTCTCCATCGTGCGAGAGCTCAGGCTTTTCCTTCCACTTTCTTTGATCTCAGGTGTTCTTCCGTCTGTCTTCTGTGGCTTTCATCATCTTCCTACCTCTTCCAATCAACTTAGGTCAGCTTCGCTATTCTTTTCCAAGTTATTCCTGCATTCTCTGCTTTCTGTGCCTTAGGTCTCTTTATAGAAGTTTTTTGCACTTCATTTTCTTAGCTTTTCGAGCATTTTTTACGATTTTGCTTTGATCCGAATGTCCACTGAGGAATCCTGGTCGACCTACTCAAGGAGTTCGGCTCCTCTAGCCTTAACGAACCTATCTCCTAGGGAGGCCGAGCTTTCTGAGTTGCCCCCTCCTTCCTTTGCATCAGTAGTTATTGCCTACCAACTTTGGCCTGACGATCTTTCATTAGCTAGGATTCAGTTTGATATTCCCTCCGAATACGAGCTTGAACTTTTCGGACCCAACAATAGGGCCTACTCTCTGCCTCCCCATCGAACCTGCCTATATTTAGAGGCTCTTCGGGCTGGGCTTAGGTTACCCTTACCCTCTTTCATGGCTAACCTATTTAGATTTCTTAGCATTTCCATTGCTGCTATGATGCCGAACTCCTTTAGGTTCATCGTAGGATTTCTTTCCTTATGTACCATGGTAGGCATCCGACCTACCATTTTCTTATTCTGGACCTTCTTTACCTTTAAATGCCATCCGACTGCTAAGGATTGGTAGTATGTGTCCCCCTAATTTGACAGGAAGGGATTACTTAAGGGCACCCCCTCTTCCATCCATGGCTAGAAGGAGAAATTCTTCTTCGTCTCAAACCCATCCTTGAGGTTAGGACTTCCTTCATGGGGGGAGATAAGGGACTCAATCCGTCGAGCTCCATGGCTGAAAAGCGAGGATCGAAGTTCGATCGATATATTGAAGGATTTTAACATTCCATCTATCCCCGACCTTTTGGACGAGTAGATCCTATTTAACCTCAACCTCAGTCCCCTAAATCCGGTAGGTAGTCTCTTTTTTTTTTTTTGATTGATTATGGGGTGTTCTTTGTCCAGACCTCGGCTTTCCTTTGACCTTTCCTAACTTAGATTTTTATTCTTTATAAAGATGACTCCTAAAGAGTGAGATTGTCTGACCAAGGGACTTAAATCCCTTAAGAGAAAAGGTGGCCCTGCCAGGGATCTTCCAAAGAAGGCCCGCATTGGTGAGTCCAACCATACTGTGCCGATCCAGACCATGCCTGCCCTCGAGCCTGCTACCACCGTACTGAGCCGGATCCCATCCGAAGAGGTCGCTCCATCTGCTCCCCTCCAGTTGGAGGAAGCCATGGGGAAAAGGAAGAAAAGGGCTATTGGCAAGAAGGTCGAAAGGAGGGTCGGGAGCTCCAAAAGTGGGGGTCCCGACCAAGAACAAGCTTCTCTAGATGATCGAAAGGTCATCCAATCACTCATGAAGAGGAGTATTCTTCTCCACATCATGGCGAAGATGCTGCAGAAGGGCGATATTGAGAGATTCGACGAGTCCTTTGCCGCCTACCTTGAGGTAGTCATCTTTCTCATAATCTTGGTCTAGGGTCTTTTTCATTTTCGAAGTTAGGACTTTCTAATTTTAACTTGATTTCCTATCATAGCTCGGACATTATCTCTTCATCTACTCTGAAGCGGTCGGTCAGAGGTGGGCTGAAACCTCGAAGGCCCTCGAGGAAGCTCATGCGGAGGCCAAGAAGGCCTGGGTCAAAGTTGAGAGCATGAGGGTGGCTTCGAAAATCCAATCCATTGAGGTCGAGTGCCTTCAAAAAGAGTTGAGGGTGGAGCATGAGGAGATGATGAACTTGAGGACTGCCTTGGCTCAGTAGGAGGAGGAAAAGAGGAAAGTGCAAGAAGGGGTTGGCACGGCGGTGGAGCGAGCGATCGAAAGCTTTAAGTCCTCTAGGGACATGGAGGACATTAAAATAGCTTTTGCTTAGGAGGCCTTCATCGAGGGGTTCCAGATCTACCTAGGGAGGGTCGCTTAGGATTTTTTTGAGGTAGATTTGGATCTCTTGATAGAAGAGCTCGGTGATAGAGCCGATTCTTCATCCCTTAGGGTCGGAGTTGTCCCGACCAACGTTCCTTCTTCTTTAGCTATGGGAGCTATCCCGGAAGCTCCCGAACCCATCGCTGTAGCGCCCTAGCCTACCCACAAATCGAACGTGAATGAAGACACTCTGACCTCTCCTATGGTCGAGCTATCCAAGGTACTTTGTGTTATCGTTTGCATGGTTCAGAATGCTCTTGACAACCTAGGTCATGGCTCCCCTCTTCCAGTTGATGCTGATCCTTTGCCCCTTGGGGTTCCAATTAGACCATTGATTAGGAGCTTGAAGAAGGAGATTCATTGCTTGAAGAAGAAGTTGAGAAAAATCGAGGATGATCTCCAAGAATCGAGGAAGAATGCTTCAAAGGCAACTATCGAAGTTACCCACCTTAGGAACCTTATGGTAGTAAAGAAAAAAATTCAATTGCTAGAGAAAACTTCGTCATGGTCTACCGATAGGGACCGATACGATTGGGATTGGTCCAAAAGGTTCTTCGAACTTCAGAAGTAGCTTCATGATGTCGAAGCCTAGCATAATGAGTATAAGCTAACTTGGTTGAAGAAGGTGACCAAGCTCGAGCATGAGATCCGGGCAGCTAATAGAGAGGTGAGCCATCTCCAGCAACAACTAGCTAATGGTCGACGGGCTATCTCTAGTGGAGAGTCAGAGGAGATTGCCTTCTTGAAGAAAACTGTCGATGAGCTTTCAGAGGCTGTCGGGGCAGAAAAAGTCAAAGTTCAGTGATTGAAGCTCCAACTGATCTGTGAGCATCAAGCCATCCAGGATGTAGAGGCCGAGGCTGAGGTCCTAAGGAGGCGACGATGGGAGCTCGAGGGTCAGTTCGGGTCTATCAATAGAGTGTATATAGATAATTTGTATTAAAAAAAAGAACTTGAGAAGAAAATCGTTAGATTGAAGTAGGCCTTGGTGATGGCCGGCATCGACGACCCGAAGCCCGAGAAGTCCAATCCATCTTAAGGCTTTGTCTCCTTTTATATATATTTTTCTGTAATTGGTCTTGTCGATCCCTGCTGCATTGGCTTCCTATAATATATAGTCGATTTGGCTGACCTCCACCCTACTTGTAATAAATTTAAACTTGTAATAAAATAATATCTTGTCCGTCATTGCCTTATGTGAATGCAATGCTTGCCTTCGACCCTTCTCTCTCTTCTTTCTTTTGTAATCGGTCTTGCCGATCTCTTGTCTGTCGTTGCCTCATGTGAATGCAATGCTTGCCTTCGACCCTTCTCTTTTTTTTTTTACTATTGTTAGGATGAGGTTCTTCTCCTATTTCTAATGGGCTATAGGGGCACATTAGGGCCATTGTCAGGACCTCTTCCCTCATCTCATCTAAAATGAACGAGTCCTTCGACTTAGCTCACATTAGGATGAGGTTCTCCTCCTATTCCTAATGGGCTGTAGGGACCATTAGGGTCATTGTCAGAGCCTCTTTACCCTCATCTCATAAAATGAATGAGGCCTCCGACTTTCGCTCATGTTAGGACAAGGTTCTCTCCTGTTCCTAATGGATTGTAGGCATATTAGGGGTCTTCCCCTCATCTCATCTAAAATGAACGAGGCCTTCGACTTTGCTCATGTTAGACGAGGTTCTCCTCCTGTTCTAATGGACTGTAGGAGCACATTAGGGCCATTGTCAGGGCCTCTCCCCTCATCTCATCTAAAATGAACGAGGCCTTCGACTTTGCTCATGTTAGGATGAGGTTCTCCTCCTATTCTTAACGTGATCGTATTTATCATGAGATTAAGTTTCGGAGGTAGTCCCCCTTTACTACTGATATGCAATAAAAATTAGGGAGTTGAAGTAGAGGAATTTTATTGTAATCAAATCATCAGTAATACATTTGTAGATTTTTCGAATTCCATTGTCGAGGTAGGTCTGTCCCTCCGAGTTTCTTCAAGTAGTATGTCCCGAGTTGAATGACTTCCATGACCTTGTAGGGTCCTTCCCAATTTGGAGCAAGCGTTCACTGGTTCTGAGGTTGAGAGATGGTGGCTCACCGAAGCACTAAGTCTCCCACTCTAAACATTTTACCTCTGACTTTGGAATTATAGTATCGGGCCATCCTTCGCATGTAAGCTACCATCCGAACTTGGACTTCCTCTCTTTTTTCTTCTAGTAGGTCGAGGTTGGCTTTGAGGTCTTGCAGGTTATGCTACTCGTTGAAAGCCACTACCCACATTGATGGAATCTTAAGTTCGATTGGGATGACTACCTCTATTCCAAAAGCTAAAGTGAACGGTATTTCTCCAGTCGACAATCTTTGGGTAGTGCGGTATGTCCAAAGAACATGATAAAGTTCATCCACCCAGGCCCCTCTTGCTCTTTCAAGTCTTGTCTTGATGTCTTGCAATAGGATACGATTGGTCACTTTAGCTTCCCCATTTGCCTGCGGGTCAGCTACCGACGTAAAATGGTGGGAGATATTTAGACCTTCACAGAACTCGGTGAACCTCGCCCTGGCAAATTATCAGCCATTGTCTATTATGATAGTTTGTGGTAGTCCAAATCTACAGGTGATCAACTTCCAGATGAAGTCCTGCACCTTGGCTTCGATAATCTTTGCCAATGGTTTGGCCTCGATCTATTTAGTGAAATAGTCGATGGTGATTAGGAGAAACTTTCGTTGCTCAGATGCCATTGGGAAGGATCCAAGAATATCCATTCCCTAATGTGCAAATAGCCAAGGAGCACCCAATGGGGCAAGCTCGATGGTTGGTTGCCTTTGGACATTTGCATTCCTTTGGCAGTGGTCACATCTCCTAGCATAATCAACACAATCATCATGCATAGTCGACCAGTAATATCCTTATTGGAGCAGCTTATGAGATAGAGTTCTGGCACCCAGATGGCTCCTGCAAATTCCCTCGTGCACTTTTCATAGTGCAAATCGGCCTCAGAGGGTCGGAGGAACCTCAATAATGGTAGGGAATACGATCTTTTATACAGCTTATTCTCATAAAGAACATACTGGGAGGCTTGGTTTCTCAACTTTCGAGCCTCTTTTGAATCATGAGGAAGAATTTCGTTCTTAAGATAAGCGATCAGCGGATCAATCCAGTAGGGCTCTTGGCCAACCTGCATGATGGGCTATGGTTCCTCTATGCATGGGCACTTCAATGTCTTATAATAAACTTCTTTTGGAAGCTCGTTAGGTGCTAGGGTAGCTAGCTTGGAAAGAAGGTCGATCCTAGCATTTTCCGCTCTCGGGATTTGTCGAATGCTGAAGCTACCGAAGGCTGGGGTCAAGCTCTTCACCTTCTTAAGATATTTTACCATGCTCTCTTCTCGAGCTTCATAACTGCCGCTGACCTACCCCACAACCAGTTGGGAGTCACTGCAAATCTGAAGCCGATCAGGTCTTGATTCTTTGGCTATCCTGAGCTCGACTATTAAGGCCTCATATTCTATTCCATTATTTGTTGTCGAAAATTTAAAATGCAGCACATACTCTACGATGATCTCTTTCAGATTGATCAGGATTAGCCCAGCACCTGCTCCAGAAGCATTAGAGGAGCCATCGACATACAGGTTCCAGAAATCTTCAGGAAGGTCCATTCTTTCTTTAGAGGAGCTCGGGTGCAACCATGCAATGTTGGTTTCATTTTGAAGCTCGACATCATCTAGGATGGTACATTCAACTATGAAATCGACCAGTGCCTGAGTCTTGATTGCTGGCCGAGGTCGATAGCTAATATCGAACTCTGTCAATTCAATTGCCCATTTTGCAATTCTTTCGGAAGCATCCATTTGATGAAGGATCGCTCTGATCGACTGATCAGTGAGGAGCATCATAGCATGTCCCTAGAAGTAAGGCCGAAGTCTCCTTGTTGCAATTAGAAGAGCATAAGTCAATTTTTCTAACTTTGTATAACTGGTCTCGGCATCCCTTAGGATCTGGCTTATGTAGTAAACTGGTCGCTACACTTTAACCTCTTCTTTGATCAAGACTGTCGCTAGCGCTGCAAAAAAGACCGCGAGGTAGAGAAACAGCTCCTCTCTGGATTTGGGTTTGGTTAGTAGGGGGTGAGCCGAGGTAGTTTTTGAGCTCGTCGAACATCTTTTAGCATTCCTATGTCCAGTAAAAATCTTTTGATTTCCTGAGGATTTGGAAGAAGGGCATGCAGCATTTGATCGACCTCGAGATAAAATGATTCAAAGATGCCACCTTCCTGGTCAGGCACTGAACTTCTTTGATGGACTTTGGAGCGGTCATCTCCTAGATAGCTCGAATCTTCTCAGGGTTGGCCTCAATCCCTCATCTCAAGACCATAAATCCCAAAATTTTTTTCTGAGGCTACCCCAAAGGCGCACTTGGTTGGATTCAGCTTCAGCTTATATTTTCTGAGTGCATTGAAAGCCTCTTCAAGGTCGGCAACATGATTGATAGATATTCAGCTTTTGATCAGCATGTCGTCGACATAAAACTCCATATTACGGTCGATCTGCTTCTTGAAGATTTTATTGACCAAGCGCTAATATGTCATGCCTACATTCTTAAGCCCGAAGGGTATGACCCTGTAACAGTAAAGACCATAGTTAGTAATAAAAGCAATCTTCTCCTCATCCTTCAGTGCCATCTGAATTTGGATGTAGCCAGAGAAGGCATCCATGATGGTAAGGAGCTCGTAGCCTAAAGTCGCATCCACCAGTTGGTCGATTCTAGGCAAAGGATAGCTATCTTTTGGGCTAGCCTTATTCAACTTTTTAAAGTTGATGCACATCCTCCACTTGCTGTTGGCCTTCTTGATCAAGACCACATTAGATCTTCAAGTTGAATAGCTGACTTCTCGAATAAATCCGGCATTGAGAAGCTTGTCGACTTCTTTTACCATTGCCTTCTGTCTTTCTGGTGCATGGCCCCAAACTCTTTTTTTCACTGGTCGATGCTTGGGATCAATGGCCAGCCGATGTTCCATAACCTCGGCATCAATCCCAGGCATATCCATCGAAACCAAGGTGAAGACATCGACATTCCTCTACAAAAAGATGATGAGCTGCTCCCAAACTTCATCTTCTAGATTGGAGCCAATTTGCACCGTATGCTCTGTGTTCTCGTCATTCAGAGGGATGGTCACAAGATCTTTTATAGGCTCACCCCGTTCTTCGGTAAGGTCATCACGGACATCAAGCCCATTAACTAGGAAGGGGTCAAGTCAAGTGCCATTTTGTAAGGCGATGGAGTAGCAGTTCTGGGCTAATGCTTGATTGCCTCTGATTTCATCTATTTTATTATTTGTTGGAAAGGTAATAAGTCGACACCATGGCTCATAGTGCATTTAGACCAGGTCGATCGAGGATTGCATTGTAAGTGGAGGAAACTTTCACCACCAAAAAGTCGACCCACGCCTTGGCCTGCTTTTGATATTGCCTTGCAGTCATAGCTAGAGTTATCATTCCCTCTACTGGCATAGTGTCGCCAATGAAGCCGACCAATGGAGAGCTCATGGATCCTAGGCGATTATCAGATATGGACATTTTAAAGAAAGCATCATAATATAGAACGTCAGTGAAACTTCCACTATCTACCAAAATGTGGCATACATCATAATCAGTAATATTTAAAGAGATTACAACCATATCGTTGTGTGAAAACTGGACTCCTCGAGCATCCTCGTTGGTGAAGTGATGGGCTTCTCAGTCCTCCATCTTTTCTAAGGCTCTCTCGATCCGCTAGCCTCCCTACGCCAAAATCCCCCAAAGATGGCATTAATGATGCCAATCGAGGGCTGATCTTCTCGCTGCTCCTCACCCCTCGGTGGTTTTGATGGCAGAGGTGCTCTCGATCGATCCTCTCATCCTTCCAACCAACGTCATAGGAACCGACCAAGCCTACCATGCCTGATAAGCTTCTCGATCTTGTCTTGAAGTTGGATGCACTCTTCTGTATCATGATCGTGATCGTGATGGTAGAGGTAGAACTTGCTTGGATTGCGCTTACCAATGTGAGTGTGCATGTTTTTCGATCTTGGTAGTTGCTCTCTAATCTCCATCAATATTTGAATTTTTGGAGCATTGAGAGGGGCGTAGTTATGAAATCTTTTGAAGAAAGAGCTCCATCACGCCCTTCTATCCGGGCTTCTTCGCCTTTGGACCCATGTAGGAGTTCATGCCCGCTTACAGTCCGGAGGAGTTTGGGAACGTGGCCAATCTCTGCTCAGTTTCTCTCCAACGTGGGCACATTCGGTTCACCCACCTGCCACTCCTGGGTGGCTTCATTATTCCTGGCCTTAAAGGCCTCTTCAGCTTAGGCATAACCTTCAGCCTAAGCCAGCATATCGGCAAAGTCCCTAGGATACTTCTTCTCTAGGAAGAACAGCGAATCATTTTTCTGAAGACGGCCCTTGAGTGCGGCCATTGCAAAAGATTGGTTCAGGTTTAAGACCTCCAACGCAGTAGCATTAAATCAGGTGACATAAGCCCGGATAGATTCCCCCTCCTTCTGCTTGATATTCATCAGAAAATCCGAACCTCGGCGGAGATGTCAGCTGCTAATGAAATGAGCCACAAACTGATGGCTCATTTGATCAAAAAAAAAGATGGTACCTGACTTAAGGGCCGAGTATCAATTCCTGATGGCTTTCTTAAGGGTGGATGGATAAGCCCCACACAAAATGACATCTGACATGCCATGGAGCAGCATCATTATTCGAAAGGCCTCCAAGTGGTCGATCAGATTGGTGGTCCCATCGTAACTCTCAAACTAAAAGAGCTTGAAATTTGGTGAGATCAGTTCCTGCATAATCTTCTGAGAAAAAGAAGGATCATTGCAAACATCGTTACTATGGGAGGAGGGAGTAGTGATGGAGTTTTTGATCATGTGGCTCATTTTGCTGAAGCCTTTGATCCAGAAGATTGATTTCATGATGAATGATCTTCAGGATTTTCTAGTGGGATACGGAGAGCAAAGCTCCTCCGGAGTTGAGATCATGATCCTAAGCAAGGGTCTCTGTTAGACGAGTAAAATGGAAAGAGGTGTGGCGGGATGGGGCCCTCCTAGATAAGCCAGAAATTGTGACTGACACTTGTCGTGTGATACACTTCTAAGGGCAAAATTATAATTTTGACTATAAATAATAAAGCGGGATATTTTCTATCACATAAGTGTATTTAGTGTCTGAGATACATCCCTTGAGTTAGTGGTAAAGATAATTCATATTTTTAAGAGTTGAAAATTTAAGACATGAATTTTCATTTATTAACTCATAAAATGCTCTTGACCGTAGGATCATCATGAGGATGGTGATTGATCTAGAAGATTAGTGTACAATCACTTCTTTATAGTAGATGAGACTTAAGTCTATGGTGTAGAGACACCGAAGTGAGAGTATAGGTACTCATTAGAGAACGAGGACACTGAGCATGACCACCTCGAGTAGTCATAAGGAAGTCTTCCTTCTCATCGATGACTGACTCGATGCTGCAGTGGTATGTCTGGTTCTTTGACCTGAGGTGCATCAGCAGGTCATCTTGAAAGTGTTATAGTTTGACTACACCATGACTTGATCTCCTAGCCATTTGGAACCCTGAGGTGTATGTTGGTTATAGCATGTTCATTGTAGGAATTGGATTGCACTAAGATGGAATCTATCTACCTCGGTGGATGAGGAGCAGTCCTATGATGATCATGAGAATCATCCATAAGCCCATGGCCATGGCAGAGAGTGTGAAATAATAGAAAGAGTTTCTATGATGGTTTTCTTATCGGACTTGAATCGAATAATTAAATCATATGATAGAAATTAGGGTTTGATGAGTTCACCTTAACCCTAATCTGATCGGTGCTCAAGATAGAAGAACTTAATCACATAAGTAGCTACATCGAGAGGTTTGTTTTTAGTTTTGATGGGTTGCCACCATATGCTGCTAGCTATCACTGGTGGATTTTGGGAGCAAATTAGAATGATTTAGATGACGATCATTCTAAGTTGTCTGAATCAGAAGAGTTCTGATCCATCAAAAGAAGTTTTCGATGATGTGATGATGGAGATCATGACATATCCTATTTACCATACAGAACTGAACCTACAATTGGATCATACAAACAAGGGTTTTAGTCTGGATATTAATCAATTGGACTAGACTCCAGTTTCAATGATTGAATAAAAGTCAAATTTTTAAGCGGTTTTTAAGGAAATTATGCTAGCAACATGACTTGAGCCCTAAATTCTCCTTTTTTCTAGTCTTAAAAAGTTGCTCTAATTGAGCCAAAAGTTGTGCTGCAGTCAGGTACCTTTTACTGGTCTGACTGGAGCTTGCTAAATTTAGAAGGGTTGTCTTAATTTATGAATATAATTTGAGAAACCTGCTATTTTTCGTGCACCTAGCTTAATTCTTGTACTTGACTTGGGTTTAAACAGTTGAGCCTTGACTCTTGAAATCATGTGCTCTAGTGTCATGCACTTTTGGAGAGTAGAGTAGTGAGCTTGTTCCCTCTCTGAACAATTGGAAAGAAGGGGGCGCACGCCGTAGCGATGGCATGCGCCCATGGATAGAGATGCATGGAGTCCCATATCGGATGGGACTCCAGGTTGCTTGTTTGTGATTCAAACTAGTGACCCACAGCTAAAATAGGACGTTTTTGACCATTCTTAGGCTACCACCTTAGTAATGAATTCGTGGTCCTCATCCCACCAATCAGATTTAAGATCTAATTGAACAAACCCAGCAACATGATTGGTTCGGGCTGAGTGCAGCATTGACATGGCGAAGCCAGAGTCCTATAAATAGAGCCCTATCTATGCGCCACTTTTTGTAATAGAGTTCGTTAAGCCACACCCCAAGGCTTTCTCTCCTCCCTTTCCATGCCACCATCTAGCCCTCTTCCTCCTCTCCACATTCCAAAAAAGTTGGGTTTTTTGATTAGTGCGAGTCAAGCAAGAAAGGCTTGATGAAAAATAAAGAAGGCGCAGCTGCTGTTAGAGAATGATGGGTGATCTTCAGAAGAGTTTGAAGACCTCCAAATCAGATCCTGATTCAAGTCTTCTTAGAAAACAAAAAAGAAAGGAACAAGATCTCCAGATCTAGCTCTCGCAAGTGGAGTCGCAGACATAGGTCAGGTGCTTGCAGTCGGCTTGAATCAATGAACCTGTCTGTCGTGCAGGATATACGGGTGAATGCAGAATAAACGCCAGATAGCTACAAATTACATTCAAATGTAAATTTTAGTTTTAATTTTCTCTAATTTATTAGATTATAAATCAACTCAAAAAAGTGTTCAAATCTGATTAGATATGTGAGAGGAGTATTTTTAGAATGATACCTCTCGTATACCAATCACGATCAAAACGATACCTGTACCCTGAAAAATCTTGATTTTTCTTCAACTTAGGTATAGAGAAAGCCAGGTTATTATGAGTTTAATAAATTATTATGATCTAATTTTATATTTAATTAATGTAGTTATTTATGACGAATATCATCATAAGAATCATAGATTATGATCTTAAAAGTTAAAAAATAAAATAAAATCATAATATTTAATATAATTTAGATTCTAATATGTATCGAGATACTAACTAACTAGGATAGAATTGTCTATGTGTAGTCTAGTATTGATCATATTTTTGTTTGCTTAAAAATGAATTTTGATCTAATTTTTATTTTCTATATTTTAATAATATATATAAATATATCATATCTAAAAATCAAAATAAAATAAATTAAATTCTTCATATGAGATGATGACAGGTTGCATGGTATTATGCACTAAGTTGTAGAATAGTTCATGCAAATAGGGTATAATTTATTTGATATTACAATTTTAATTATTGATGATGAATCAATTAAATTGTAATTCATTTTTAGGATGATTATGAGATATATTTAATCTAAAAAATGATGCATGCATGGATATTATGTGATATATTTACAAAATATATTTTAATTAGATTCTAATTTTTTTATATGAGATATAGGTGCTTA